>WYDE02206533.1:0-15972 GCA_009867175.2 Adela reaumurella
TCCGTGCAATGGAAAGGCTGATGGCCTCTCTCATGATTTGGAAGACTTTATCATGGCGGTAGGAATATTGCCCTCTCGCAAGTAGTATCCTGCTGCTGCTTACAACCGGGGTTGTCAACCTTATGCAGGCCTCGTCTGTAATGTTGAATAATTTTGAATGACTAGCGCCATCTAACAAGAGGCGAACTCAATCAATAATCTGGGTCGTTCCTACCTACGCAATAGTCCTTAGGCTCGTTGACATTTTACTTACACAAAAGGTTGCCTACCGATTCAAACTATGTAATTTATGTATTTATTTTCTAGTGGTTAAAAAAAAGGGTTGTGGTCTGGAAGAAGATATAGTGACATTGAGAAAGGAATGCTTCGGTGTTCGGTCATGTTGGAAGAAAGGGGCTCCAAAAGGGGCAAATGCTCCTATAACCGACGAGCATGTATGAAGAATATTATGAGAGTGCAAGAAGCGGTAGAGGTATTTCAGGATCGTGGCACTCTGAGATCCGTTGTCTCTTCCTACCCCACTGGGAAACAGGCGTGACGCTATATGTATGTGTGTATAATTTAAAAAAAAATAGTTTTAAAAGCCGCACATGACTTTTTTTTTTTATAAAATGTCCACGGGCGTAAGGATTATTAAGACATTAGCAAGTTACAGAGGCACAAACATAACATAAAACACACATTAGACCCAAACACATTACTTTGCATATTCCGGTAAAAAAAACCAACATCATCTAAAAATATGCCTTTATTTTTAATACTTTTCCCCTTAATAGCTATCAACAGTAAATGTCTTGCATTTGCTAGTACAGTTATGGACATTGCATTCGTTACGCTCGAAGCGCAGGGCGATGCCAGCGCGATGAAGAGACTGCACATCCGTCTCTACTCGCGGTGTATCGACAGCGGAGTTCATCACTGTACCGACACGTTTATGTCATACAACATAGGTACAATCAATACATAATATTTACAATTGAAGCAATGAAACCTTTGTGCGAAAGTAATGAAACATTAAGAGCCCCCAGAAACATCAGTTAGCGCCTTCGTACAAATTTCAAATTAAAATTTCTTTAAAACTGAAACCGATTGTAATGACAGAACGCAAAATTGTAGTAAGTATACGAATAGTATTTCTAAATTGTTATATTTAAAAATAAGTTGGCTATAAGATTTTCGTTTGTGATATATACTGTATTACGTAAATAACAGGTACTACTACCCCAAAGTGGGTGATTCTGCACTTGAAACTGAACAACTTTTGTTCTACGACTGTTCTGGAACTGAGCAAAAATATTTTTTTTTTCCTTTCACAGAATTTTTAAATACCTACTCTCTAATAGTATGGAAAAATAATAAATTAACTTGCACGCCAAAAAACAATTTTATAAAAATATTTTCATTATCAGATACAGAATCGCCCCATAGGTCAGTCGGGTCAAGTCGGCTAGCCGATATCTGAACACCGTGTATATTACGATGGACATTTTGGAATTACTATAATTATTTTGAGACAACAGTTATCGAAAAACTATATTGTAACCTTACAACAATTTCGGGTTCTACTTTTGTGTAAAAAGTTTCATTACAATCGGTCTCTGCGTTTTGAAGGAATTTTAATTTTAAAAATTGTATGGAGGCGCCAACTAATGGGTCTCTTCAAATTTTAATACAAATCAACATCCAGCTACGGTGCCACCGAACTACGATTAGAACGCGCATTCTTTATTTGAATTTCACATGGCGTAACGAAAGTCATACGACATTTGTTTCGTGTTCATGCCTGAAGCAGTAAGTCAATGGCTGTCCATAGGGTAAGTACAACAATATATTCCATTTGTGGTCCCCGATTCTTTCTTAGTGTCAGTAGGAGATATGCGGAAAATTTAGTTGAGACCAACTACAACAAAAAAAAACTACTACTGCACTCAGGCTATAAGACCCGTCAACATTATTAATGTGTCATATGGGACGGGTAGAACATTACTCAAGTGTGGGCCAAGATTTCAACCATTAATTATCCCCACCGCTAAGTATCGGAATGGCCTCCACGTCACATTTCCATCTAAGGATGACATCTATATGCAACTCTCCAGCATGACATTTGCAGGCCCTCTTCAGCACCGAATGTACATGGGCAAACTAATTTGTACGCGTCAGGACAACGGTAACACTCCGATGATGATGTTTATGATAAAAATGTAGTGTTAAAACTTTAGCACAAATTATTTCTAATTGCATAGAAACAAGAAATTTCAAGATTTCGAAAAAAAACATCGAGGGTGTCCAGCAACCGGGAAAACTGAAATTTTGCCAGCAGAGAAAAACATTCAAGTTTTAAAAATTTGTGCGGAAATCGGGGAAAATGAGGCCAGTACATTCTTAGTGAGCGTAGTACGTTCCTAGTGAGAGTAGTACGTTCCTAGTGAGAGTAGTAAGTTCCTAGCGATCGCAGTACGTTCCTAGTGAGCGCAGTATGTTCCTAGCGAGCGCAGTACGTTCCTAGCGAGCGCAGTACGTTCCTAGCGAGCACAGTACGTTCCTAGCGAGCGCAATACGTTACTAGCGAGTGCAGTACGTTCCTAGCGAGCGCAGTACGTTCCTAGCGAGCGTTAAATTGAGTGATAAATTTTCAAACATTTTAAATTTATTCTCTTTTGGTATTTCGTATTATTGAAACAGATCAACATGTACCTTACAGAAACTAAAAAGTGTCATGTGTATTTGTTTATGTGGACCGCGGTAAAGCATTATAATTTATTTTATTTACAATATTTGACTGCAAAAAAGCATGAAGAATTACCATCGGAGGGAAATCGCAAAAAATACCCTGGAAAAAAGGAAAAAGTTGAGGATTTTTTTTAGATTCGATGGACACCCTGGTGTTAAAAAATATTATAAAATTGTTTTTATATACAATAATAATTTTTATTCAATATTACTTTTTTTTTAGATTCTCTGGAAGTCCCTCTCCCTAGTGTTCAAATTATTATACCAAAAATTATTATAGACAATAATAATTATTTTTTGCACTATCTAGCAAGCATTGAACCAAAACCATAAATCTTCTATTATGAGAAAAATTTCACAAGTGTCTCGACTTAATCGCTTGCGAGTACATAATTATAAAAATTTACACACTAAATTATTTCATCACATAGGTCATATTAATTAAATTACATAATTACTTACTTTAAAACATGAAAAAAAAACAAAATTCTTCAAGAATTTTGAAAATTATCTCAAAAATTACCAATGTACAATAATGTGATAAGGCCACCGATCTAGTACCGAGGGAGGAGAGATCCAAGTGAATATTAGCCGCCGTCTAGTGAATTACCACTATGGTTTTCATTTATCACTGTATGGCACCCACACGATTGTAGTATAAAGAAATAGGATAATGAATACAAAAAAATATTGAAAAAATTGATAAAAAAATACTATAATGAGCTATAAAGTCGTCGCCAAAATTAAAGAGACTAATCTTAGATTCATTTAAAAGTAAAGGGTTACCAGCACACGGGAATTTTTCGGGACCGATAATGATATCCTTAATTTTGTCAGTGAGGCACAGGTTCGGCGGCCTAGGTACAGGTGCGAGCTTGTTACGCTCGCGTCAGCAAAATCTATAATATTCTCGGTGCTCTTGTATATTCATGCTGATTCATTAAATAAATTCAATCGTATTTAATTTATATATCAACAAGAACTGCACTAAAGTTATATTTATAATCGACGAAGTAAACGTCTGCTGGGTGCCTAATTATAGGAATCCATGCATGTATGTAATGTGTGTATTTGACGGATGATTCCTATAATTAACCGGCAAGTGACATTAGCTACTGTCAGTTTACTTCGTCTGATTAAAAATACGACTTTAGGTAAATTGTGGCAACATTCTCGTGCAAATGAACTGTCAAATTAGTCTCTTTATTATGGCGCCGACTTCAGTATAAATACGCTTGGATCGCTCCTCCCATCGTATTAGCTTGGTGGTAAAGGCTATCTAAATACAACCTAACCAAGATTTATATGTGCTATAAGCACAGATCCTCATACTAAAATCGGGTTAGTAAAATTTTTTTTTTAATGAATCCAACAAGGGAGGCTAAACCGCGCAAGGTGTAAGTCTTATAAATTGTTCCAGTGATGCTGACGAACCCCGGTGCCATGTCAGCAAATTCCCTGTGAATTGGCCGGCTACACGGTGGACGAGAAACACTAATAAATTTTGTACATAGTTATTAGATGTCCTACATTGAGAGCGTTGGAACAAACCCGGACGGGTATACACTAATGACTGATTGACACGATGCGAGTTCACGCACGAGAAAAGTTTCTCAAATGCATTCACACGCCGTGTAGACGTTTCTCGCATACGAGCATGCACGCAGTGTCGCTCGAGCTCCAACGAGTTCAAGCATGTTTATTTCTTGCGTTCGAGAGACCCGTCGCAACGAGAGACGGTGCATTGTCGAAGTGGAGTGATGCATAAACGATTAAGATAGAGATGTGCGCGTCAGATTGGCCGAGCGGGCAAGAACACGCCTCTCAAATGGGAGGTGCGGGTTCGATACCCACTGGGGGCACAATATTTATAACATTCGAATTTGTGCTAAATAGTCGCCGACACACCAGTGAAGGAAAACATCGTGACGAAACCCACTACCAAGCCGGTTGATCACCGTGGAAGTGTATGACTAACATGTCATGTAAATGCGAGAGGCCTGTACCCAGCAGTGGGGCGATAAAATGGCTGCAAAACAAGAAAAGAACCCTTTTGTCTTCAATTTCTTTAAGTTGGTGGAATATAGAATAAGGGAGATGCGACAATTTACACTAGAAAACACTGACTTCTATGAAAATAAATAAAGTACACTTTTCTTCTTAACAGAAGGCGATGTTATTGCAATCTCTTCCAGTCAAACTTTATGCACTACCACACGTATTGTTTAGTGTATAGTTTCCTCATAGTGTTTTTCCTTCAACGGGCTGCATTGTAATGGATACACCCGCTTTTAATGTAAAAATAAAAGTGTAAGAAAAAAAAGGTAAATTGAAAGACAAGGATAGAGAAAGGTATGCTTAAATAGTTTGTGGACACATGGAGAAAATGGATGGTGATAGAAAGACCAAACTAATATATGAAGAGAAGGTGGAAGTAGAAGTCGAACAGGGTCGACCTAGGCGAGCATACCATAACCACATAGGTAACCGTTTACGGTAGGGGCAAGTTCGCAGAACCCATAACCTACGAGCATGTGTGAAGCGATATATAACTGTGGATGAAGTAATGAGAGTATGTCAGGAACGTGTTCAGTTGTCTCCCACAACCGCGCTCGAACGAGTTCTCCAATAGTGTAAACGGTTCACGAAAGCAAGTTTGTTGGAGAAGACTGCGATCTCGTCATGCGTCAACCTCACATCGTGTCAACCATCCATAAACCTTATACTGAAAGGAAGGGTTTCCTCATAGTATTTCCTTCACCGCAAATATTGTTTCATCTTCTCGTGTCCAAATAGCATAAGACCGAACAATAGCTAAGCTATAGCGCACGACAGAAACTCATTAACAATCTCATTCTACCGTGTTTTGTCCAATCCCAAATCACATAGTAATAGTATGCGTATCACGCGCGTCCGATCGTGTCATGTCCGTTGTTCATTTGGTTTTTGCTTGACTGAAACAGAAAGCTAACGGCTGTCAATAGGGAAAGTCCGTAGCGAATTTTCTCTCCACACAACTCCCAAAATTGTGCAAAATTTCGTTTAATATTGAACAAAGCGATCAGTCTGCACGTACGAACAATTGCATCTACAGCACATATCCAGGGAGAGACGGTAAGACGAGGGGTTATATTACTACTATGTAGTATGGGATGGGTCCAAAAGAAATGTGTACGGACAATATTCTCAAACATTGTATACAATTAAATTCATTATTATTCATTATCAATTACATTGCAAAAACTTAGTTATTTGCCTATGTCTAAAACAATACTTTCAAATATTATAATTAAACAAAATTGCACATTTCCTAATATTATACCATAGAGGTATTTCGAAATTTTAAAGCAAAATACCTTTAATAGCGATGATTTTATTTTTATTATTTTCAAATAGCACTTTTGTAAAAATATGACAAACATTTTTAGTTTAAAAAATCAATTCAGTTTGGCGACTTCTAACTCCGGAGTAGTAAATTATGCAAATTCCACTTAAAACTGTAAGTCCCTTCCCCACCTCATTAGGTTGTAGAGTAGAGTTTAACCCGCCCGGATTTGTACCACTGCAAATGATTCGGACGAAACGGCTATGAAAATTTGTTCGTGTTTTCCGTCCAGTTCAATGTAGCCAGCTCGATTAGGAGGAAGCGCTGACATGGCACCTACCTAATTCACCAAGGTGTATTAGACTGACATCACTGATGCAGTAGAGAGATGTAGCCATTCATGTCATAAAAAAAAACTAATTTGACACGGCCAAATTCACCACGCGGGCACATTATTGTTATTTGTGTTAGTTGTCGGTAATGTCATCACCAGGACGTCGTCGTCGTCATCTTTGGAAGGTTCATTTTACTCCGGAGTTAGCGCGACCGAACTGTACAAAGGAATTTATTTACAAGTATCAATAAAGTGTTTATAATAAACATAATGAGAATTGTTTTACTTTACAAAAAAAAAAAAATTGTTTAATTAAAAATATTTTTTAATACTAAATACCTCAAGTTATTCTCTCTAAAACTTATGTAGAAAACATTATGTGATGCATCGACATTCATGATTTTTTATAATTAATTCAATAATTAATAAATTAATTATGATTTTTTTATAAACACAGAGTTCAATTAACATTTATCGTTTTTATAAACCCATGTTCTATTCCTCATTATAATGAATCGAAGTATAAAGCAATGTGACAAGTATGAAATTGGACAAAAAACGCACCCGCGTGTGTGTTGGAACTACAATCTATTTCTGCTCATTTCATATAGTCCCTAAGTGTGGATTGAACGAATCAATTATATAATAAAAATATTTTTTTTAATTTAAAACCTTTCTTAAAACAAACAAAATAATTTCTCTAAAGAATTAAAAGGGAAAACGCGGGGCGCACGCTAAAAAAAATTTTATTGCACTGTAAATGAAATAATATGATCGACCGACCCGGGCGGTCCGGTCCTGCTCGCCAATCTCGGAGCCAGGGGCTGACTGCAGGGGCAACTGATAGGAGCGCAAACTTCAAAGGTCACTTAAAATTCAAAATCTCGTTTCGCTCGTCCACTGTGTGGATAACACTTGGTGCAATACATAATTTTCTTTCAAGGGCACCGCCCTTATGATTTTTGGATTCTCCCAAATATTTCATAACAATTTGCAGGCTTGCTTCACAATAGTTTGTTTTCTTCCAAAGGCACCACCCTGATGATTTTAGCTTACGCACTTCTCCCAAATAGGTATTCCATAAAAATCTTCGGGCTCGCTTCGTTCGTTGATATGATTATATTACAATAGTTTACTTCTTTCCAAAGGGATCTACCTAATGATTTCATGAGGCTTTTTTCTCCCAAATATAGCATAAAAAATCTTTGGAAAAAAGAGTAAAAAAATATGGGCCGTTTTTTGACAATTTATTCCGATAACATTTTGGGTCCCAGACCAACCCTGACTCCTTAATATTATCTATTGTATGCGCCCAACGTTTTTCGTTTTAAATATTAAGAAATAATATTTTATCTTTAAACAGACTACAGTTTCAAAAATGTTATAAATTAAAAATAATTGTTTTATTATAAATTAATTCTATTAAATTACGTGATTATTGCAATATGCAATATTGCATTCTCATTCTGTTCTGAGCTATGTTAAAAGTTTCAAGTGTCTAGCTCATCCGGAAGTTGGTTTCAAATCCATTGCTAGATTTGTAGCAAAGAAAGTTTCTTCTGAGCTATACTAAATAGTTCCAACTGTTCGTTGAAGTTTCTCACAGACAAGAAAGCGGCCTAATGAAAACATCAACTTGCATCGTGAAAAGTTCGACGAACTTTGCCTATGCAAAAATGAATTTTTCACCAAATAAAATTAGTGCATAAACCAATGTTTTATTTTGAGTCGCAATATCTTGTAAAACTAGTTTTAAGCAAAAATGAATTAACCCCAGCTCCACCCTGATACTCAAGCATATAGGCTCAAATCATGGCAACACTGATAGAGGCACACCCCTCAAGTCTTAGGGAACGCCCCGATACTACGTGACCTAGTTTTAGGCAAGTTTTACCCCAACCCCTGTTTTCACATAGTATTTTACATAGTTACGCACTACTGCTTGAAATACACGAAAGCAGGATATTTGTCACAATCGGCATCGCTACCAACCGAGCCACGTCGAGCGTTGGAGGCAGCAGCGACAGTGACGTCGTACGCTCGATCAACATTTAAAAGACCGTTACTAAACCCCCTCCACTTGTTAAAGGGGTCACATAGGATAACCCGTGTCTCAATGAGAACAAAATTGAACATTCCACTATGTTACAGCAGCTAAATAACCAAAACAATCCTGCATCACGACCGCCAAACTGTCACGTCACACCGTACGTCGCTGCCTCAATGGCTGCAAGAGTCCGCCAAAGTACAATGTCACACAGTACATCACCGCTTCTACGGCTGCGAGTGTCTGCCAAACTGCCACAACACACGGTACGTCGCCGCCTCTACGGCCGCGAGTGCCTGCCAAACTGCCACAACACACGGCACGTCGCCGCCTCTAAAGTGCGAGAGTCTGCAAAACTGCCACGTCACACCGTACGTCGCCGCCTCTACAGTGCTAGAGTCTGCCAAACTGCCACATCACACTGTACGTGGTGTCCTTTACAGCTGGGAGAGTCGGGCGGCGCGCCGCTGCAACAGTCGCAGCAACAGCTACGTGGTCTCAGCGGGCGTGTGCAGGCACGCGAGCGAGTCCAGCCTTCGGACGCGCACTCGCTGCTTGTAGTGGTACTCCTTGAGGTAGGCGCGGAGACGGGCAGGCAGCGGCAACGTCTCCACACCTACAACAACACATACAGTTATACATTAAGACAATATATATGAGAAATCATCATAATAATCATAAGTAATTATAATAATTAATAAGTACAATATTATCACTTTTTAAACTATTACCGAAGGATGTTAAACTTGATTCACTATTTTTAATTTGGCTCACCTCGGTTTTCTTGCCTACGATAAGGTCGAAACGTAGGCACAATATGCCTTCAACAACCGAGGTGAGCCAAATTAAAAATAGTGAATCAAGTATGTCCAATAGGGCACGTTTGGCTGTCCATAGTGAAGTGCTGGCCCCTTCACTGATGTATGGGAGTGAAAGTTGGGTGTGGCAGACGAATCACGAAAGCAGAATAAATGTAGTGGAAATGAGCGCGTTGAGGAATATGCGTGGAGTCACAATGAAAGAAAAATTGACAAATTTTGAAGTGCGAGGTTGTGGTCTGAAACAAGATATATGTGACAAGGATTGAGAAAGGAATGATTCGGTGGTTCGGTTATGTTGGAAGAATCGGTAATAGAAACTATGAAAGAAATTTTAAAGCGAATGCGTGTGGAAGAGTCGCCCTTACGCCCTTAAGCCGCACGTACCTAGAACAGATCAATAAGATTCTCAAAAAGGGGCAAGTGCGCAGTACCCGTAACCGACGAGCATGTGTGAAGATATTATGAGAGTGCAAGAAGCGGCAGAGGTGTGTCAGGATCGTGGCACGTGGAGATGTAGATAATCTGTGCCTACCCCACTGGGAAATAGGCGTGACGCTATGTATGTATGAATGTATGTAAAAATATACTTCCATCACAAGATATCAACTGGCATTGTACCCCTGAAAGACGCAGGTTTCCCTCGTTTAATGGCCAGGCTGATCGTATGCCTGAAGTAACAGCTTACCTATCCGTTTTCCGAATTCTTTTTTGTTTGGCCACCAAACTCCAAGAGTTTCTAAATACCGGAAACGGACAGACATTGAAGTGGCTTTTCATAAAACATATTCGAATTATCTGCCTTTGCTACAGAATAAGCTCTCATAAAAGAGCCCTTCACGTGACTAAGTTGTCCAATCTCATCGCGACCCAAACCCAAGCCCTCCCCCGCCTCCTTGGAACTAGGGTAATCCCATCAGGCTCTTTTCATTGTCACGAAAGAGTCCCGATGGTTCCAGTATGGGTGGGATGCATTTATATGTGAGAGAGTGGCTAATGATTTGATTTGGTTTACAATGGCTTAGCAGGTCAACCTGCATATGTATTTGGAGCAGCATAATCAAGCAGAGTGTTACAGATAGGTAAGCGTGCTAGCACGCACCTGATTCTGACTAAGAGGCGGTCAGGAAACGGGAGCGTTCGACGGTGGTACCGTTCATTAAGAAAAAGAAGCGTTCACATTACCAGGGGCAAATTCCAGGCCTAATGTTAATAAAAATAGCGTTGAGACAAATTACAATAATGCTAAACTCGAGGGCGCGGGTTCCAATCCTGTTTTGGAAATCAAGCTGAGCAGTACCTAAGTATTGTTGGAAACCAAACTCTCTAAAAACAGGTAAATGTGTTTTATGTTATGTATTCGCTTATTAAATTCAATCAAGAACGTGAAGAAAGACGCTAAGACATACACAATTTTAGGAAAAATGTCAAATCGGGTAAAATCTTGAAAAATGTCAATACAATATTGTGTCGTGTTCGGTGGCGTTTGGCTCGTTGAGTTTTATTAGCGATAGCTGTTATCGTTGATGTGTTTTATCATGTTAGCTTCGGTTATCGTCTGTCGGGAGCGTGTCGACACGTTGCGCGTCGTCGCGTCGGGTGGCGCGGCGGTGCGGGGCGGGCGCCGCGACGCGAGAGGATGGTGTGGCGCGGTAGGAAGCATAAAATGTATTTATTTTTATTTATAAATTTATTACGCTCACAAATATTTAAAGTAAACGTGGGTAACAGGTAGCACCTAAATCCGGAGGCAGCTTATTCTGGCGGACCTAGGGCATTGTGTTATCATAATGAGCGGCAGGGATTTAAAATTAAGAATGGAATGGTAAGATTGAATGGATAGAACTAGATAGTATGTATTAAGAACCGTGCGGGGCCGGTACTTAAAAGAATGACCCCACTGCATCTCTTCCCATGCATGTCGTAAAAGGCGACTAAGGGATAAGGACAATATGCCGTGCTAAAGGGCGGCAGGCTCGCCACCTCTCACCTTGGCACGCTACTTCTACCCATTCATGTAGTAGGTGGGTCTTCGTGCCTTACATGCGGCTTGATATCCTTGCGAAATGTGGTGGTCGGTGATGTGCTGTAAATTACCGGAGCAAACACCGATTGCTCTGCGTACCCCGATTGTCGGGATTCAGCGTGAGTGATATGTATGTACCTATGTATGTAATAATGAGTATTTATTAAATTTAATTCTCGGTTGGTGTTTTAGCTGTAATATGAGATTATGTATGCCAGACTGAGCCATTCCGATTAAGCAAGAATTCCCGAAACGTTACGATTTTCGTAGTCTTTCTAAATGTTAACTCAATTGGAATGACACAAGCTGACACACGTCATCTTATATTACAGCTAAATCACCTACCGAGAAATCTAATTTGGAATGAATTTTCATTTTTGTTCTTGAAATTAGTGTTATTAATTATTTGAAGTTTTATTTACGAGCCTTCTTGAGATGAAAGAAGTCAGGTCTTAACGTGCTCTTAAACACATAAATACTCAGATACCTGTTCTATTATTGTGACGTAAAAAAATATTCACTCCCGAGTTAACTATTTATGTAGAACAACTTAGAAGACTTATCGTCAACTAGCTGTGCCCGCGGCTCCGCCCGCGTAAAATTCGAACTTCATTTCGAGTACGTTTTATACGCAATAATAATAATTTGTAAGTATGCGTCCAAGCTCCGTCATAATATACAAATTTACACAGTACCTAGTGGCAAGCAAGATCAGGTACTGAAAATGCAACCATGTTTTAACGTCACCAAAGAACACTGTTTTAAGGTATTTCAGACTAAATGTCGGTTACAGCACTGGAGCCCATTTGTAGTTACAGTGTGATTTAATCTTAATTTTTTTTTCAAATTTTACAATAAACAAAAATGAAATGAGAGAAAACTTAATCTCTTGTACAATAAGAAAGAAATACACCCACACTCGCATCCACACACGTACACTCACTTCGTAACGCTACAATCAACACAAATGGACAAAGAATATCAAACTAAGTTCATTCATTCATCATCTAGAAAAAAAACTACTGAATAGATTTTGTTTTTTCTTTTGTAATTTGGAAGTAAAACTATTCAGAATTATTATTGATAAAAATTGAAAGAAAAAAAATATTTCAGGTTTTAATGCCTACATTACCTACGCAAGGTAGCTATTTTGGAAAAAAAAGTACTCGACTTGGATATTTTTTCTTATTTTTTTCTGAACTGACAATAAGTAGTCTATATTGCCTTAACGGGTAATCCATGAATTATGGGACAACCTATATGTGTGAAGTAAGAGCCACTTTTAATTATATATTTAATTACTATTCATTATATTATTATATCGTCGTCTCCCACATGCGGCGTTACGTTTTCTTAAGGGGCTGAGAAGAGCTGATTGCTTTCATCTCAAGAAGGTTCTTCAAATAAAACTTAAAATAATTAATAGAAAAAAATACAAAGCATAATGAAAATTTTCTGTAATATGAGATTATGTATGTCAGTCTGTGCCATCCTATTCAGCTAACAGTTCCTAAGTAAGATAAGTAGGGTAAGGTTGCCATCAATGGACTAGCGCTTTGATGAGACCACCGTGTTTTTTCGTGAACCAAGCTTGCTAAAAATCTGTCCATGAAGGAATGGACAAAAAGAGGCGACCCACTCTTCCCTGGATCCCGCAGTGTCGCTGCATTCGAGGTTGGGAATTGACGTGGGCTTGAGAATTTTCGCTGCTCTCAATCTTATATTTTTGCGTCGCTTAACCTCGCGTAAAGTAAGAGTTTGTAGAATATTTTTCGTGTATGTATAGAGATTATTTTCCTGTATACTGTATTCTATTCTGTATATTATAATACTGTATATTATTCCTGTAACTTCGGTAATCGAATACTGAATATCGCAACCACTGAGCCAACGACGCTGATGGTTCGTGCAGTGCACATATTTCCAAATTTGACCCCTACCTACACTAATCTCCAAACTGTTTCCGCTCTTTAATATTTCTTAAGTTCCGCTCTTTAAGTTTTCTAATATTCATGTCATATTATTATTTCGATATACAAATCAAGTGCTTTGATTATTTTTGTTGTGATACACCAAGTTGCTGTGAATTGACCTCTATCAGTCTCCATAATTGAACTGTTATATTTTATGATATAATTAATTCAGTAATTCAGTACCATCATTGATGAAGCCTACTATATTTATTTATTTGTTAATATTTTTTTATGGATGGCAAAGCTGGAGAGCTAATATTTAATAATAAAAATAGAATGATACCATCATATAGCATGCAATTCAGACGGTAAGCAGCAATGCAGCCATCTTGCATGTAACATGCATCATATCTTGCTTATTAATTTATCTTGTACTGTTTGACCTAATAGGTCAAACAGTTAGGATATTATGAATTACAACATAGTATGTTGTAATTCATAATATACTAACTGTCAATTTTATTATAATGTTATACAATTTACTTTAAAATGATAAAAAATTTAATTTAAAATTTCATTAATTTAATTTAACATGTAAAATAATGCTCATATACTTTAGCTTCCTATAATTGGACCACTGCTGTTTTTTCCTTCAGTCCAATCATGGCACCTCAGGCGCCCAATCAAGGAAGTAGTTGTCCAAAGAAAAAAACGTTAAAGATGAGTTTTCTTTTGTATTTCCTCATTTTTTAGTTAGGTACAGTAAACTTCTTATATTCCACGCAACGAAAGAAAATAGTACACATACAACTCCACAGAGTAAGGTGTTTCATTTCGTCATAATACTTCAATTTCACCTGGTATCCCATCTAAATGTTAGTGGTCCAATAGTGGTCCAATCGTGGCAACCTTCAGCTACGATTTTCGTATTCTTCTTAAATGTTAGTTCAATTGGAATGGCACATACTGGCATACATATTCTTATATTATAGCTAAATCAATAAGATCTAGAATTTGAAATGAGTGAATTTTCATTATATTTCTCGAATTTTTTTATACAAAAAGTATTTTTTAAAGTTTCTGAGCTTTATGAAATTTAATAAAGAATGCGTTGGTACTTTGGTCATAACATAGTTTGATTCCACCATAATTTAAATGTCGATAAAATAACGGCAAGACAGGTCCAAGTTACCGATCGCCGATCGTCACTTTCCACCTTGTTTAAATAAAATACCGTAGATTGAGTTAATTACGCAGATAGGTGTCTCGGTCAGGGTCGAGGCGCGAGTTCGACGAACTCTAGCCGGGTCTTCGTTCACAGATGGCGGTGTTCGTTCACTCTTGTTTTTGTGCGGAATTGTGGATTACATAAGTACATGAAGTGCTTTCATTGCCACTCATTATATGTGCAATACAACTTGGTTCGTCTGTTTACAAAACGGTATTTATGTGTTTAGGTCTATAGTGCGTACACGTAGGTTTGCCATAGGTCTGGAATTCAACCGGACAGTCCGGAATTTGAAGGGCGGTCCGGAATTTGAAGTGCTGTCCGGAATAAGGTCCAGAATTGAGATTTTTTCGGAAATTCTGTAAAGATAATTCCTATCGCCAGGTGTTCTTTCTACACCAACCGGATGATTTTGCATAAATGTCGAAATGTCGAATGTCGAAAGTGTCATAGTGTATAAAGGTTGACTGGAAGAGATTGCCTCTGGCAATAAGTCCGCCTCCTGCTAAGCAGAAAAGTCTATATTTATTTATTTATTTAGTAATTTCTAGTTATTTGTTCCTTGCCGTAAATAACTATTATCGGCAAAAAAAGTTGCGGGGCAGGCTAGTTGGTGAGCGCACGCCTCTTACTCGAGAGGTCGTGGGTCTGATTCTTGGTATGCGTACAATTTTTCGATTTTGTAGGAAAAATTTCCGTCGAAGCTCCTGGTCAGTTCTTCTACGAAATTGAAAATTTCCGTGTGACGAGCTATTGACATACAGAATGAACCTACACAATTTCAGCAAGATAGGCCGAATCTTTTAGGAGTTGCTCGGACAAACAAACAAACAAACATACACTAAAAGTTTTTTCTCCATAGTGGAGTAGGCTTCGTTTAGTTGAGCCAGTTAATAAATATACGTGGTATAAATTTCTTAATACCTTAGTCTGAAATAATATAAATTCTCTGTAACTTCTCATGTAAGCGAATCTAAAGTTTTAATGAGGAAATAAAATATTCGAACTAAAATTTAGTTGTACAACATACTGTCAGTTTATTTTAAATTAATTACAAAATTTTACAAATTACCATGTTTTTGTTCTCACGGCATCTAGCGTCACATACGTTTATCTAATATACCGTTAAAATTACCTCGACCTGACGTCGATCGTATATTGATCTGGGAAAGTATTCTTAGAACTAGCTGAGTAAAAATACTTCGTGGGTATACTTTATGTTAAAATAAAGACGATAAACTTTCTTTCAGAGTAAAAAAACTTTCCAAAATAAATATCTAGGTTCGAATTCGTAAGAAGCCTTCGAAATGCAGTAATTCAGTACCATCTTGTTGATTTTTTTTTCAGCCATTTTTATTCGCCCCACTGCTGGGTATAGGCCTCTCTCATTTACATGATATGAGAGGATTTAGTCATACACTTCCACGCTGACCAACCGGCTTGGATGTGGGTTTCCTCACGATGTTTTCCTTCTCCGGAGTGTCAGCAGCCATTTTAGCACAAATTCTAAAGTAATAAATGTTGTGCTCCCAGTGCGGTTCGAACCCGCAC
>WYDE02206643.1:0-15969 GCA_009867175.2 Adela reaumurella
CTTTCTAGTTTAATTTACTTTTTAATTTCTTTTGGTTATGTATTTTTAAATAGTGTGTTTTCTGAATAAATAACTTCCGCAAGGACATGTCACATGAAATGAAATAGATATTAAAATACAACGATTTTAGATCTTCGTCGTGCAGGCATTATGAGCGGCGCGAACACCAGCTGAAAGAAAAACATGTCATATTGCACTAAAATTTGATGGCCAGTTGTACTTACTTCCTGTACAGTACACGGTGCCCCGCAACATATTTGCTCACTGCTTCAAACCCCGGGGGACTACCGCAATGGTGAATATCCTATAGCCTCTACTAGATACCACTAGTCACTAGCTAGAAAATACGTCAGTTAATTGACGGAGTAGTTCTCGAGTTATAAACGAAAGTAAATCCTGACCGCGCATAGTTACATATTTCCTGGTTTATCTATTATAATACGATACGATATGCTTAACGTATTATGTATACCTAATCAGATCATAATCTTTTTATTTGTACCCATTTCAACTTGTGAAAATCAATATATTTCAGCATGTCCCCGGCCGGCGCGGGGCGCGGCGACGCGGTCTCCTGGACCGTTACGATTTGAGTACAGTCTCAGATGTCGCTGTCCCGCCGATATTACTGCACAGACCATTGCCTGAGCAATAAAATTTTACACGCCCGGAGAATAAAACGACGCGCCGGGAGCGCTGGGCTGGCACTAGGGTGAGGGTAGGTGTAAAGGGGGGGACTAATTTAATTTCAAACGCCTCATAATTTACATATAGGCAATATTTGAGATTTATTACATGCGCCGGGCCGAGAGATACATGTATAAATTACTTTTAAAAATTTGGTGAAAATAGTTCTTTCATTTATTTATATTTATCACTGTGTCAATAGAAAACTATATAGGTTTATATGTATAATTCAATATTTAAATTTTAATTTTAATATTTCAGAGCTGGTAGGTATTATTTTAACTGTCTGCATGACTTTTTTAATTATATGTAATTAATTTGTGAAGGTAATTACGAGTATGTTTAAACTGATTTTAGTTAATTTCATTTAAGTACAAGTAAATTTAAATTAAATATTATGTAAATGTGTCTGAATAAATTTGTTTTTTTCATTTTCATTTCACAATTCATCAGGCTATTCTACTTCTTTCTCAAAATTTCCCAAAGACAACTGCTGGAGAAAGAGGTTCGTTAAAATATGCCCATTTAAAAATGTCCAATAAGCATATGTAATAGTCGTCCTCCAGCTAGATGAACCGACGAACTTAGATGAGTAGCTGGTAATGACTAGATGACTAGAGCTGAGGACCGTGTGTGCTAGCGCGCCTTGAGAGCGGCTTACAATCAGCAGTGGGTACGTGATGATGATGATGAAACATATATATTTCCGTCCAGTTCAGTGTAGCCTGCTGGAATTGAGGGAAGTGCTGACATGACACCACCTATATAACTCACCAAGGTGTTCAGGCTGACATCACTGGTACCAGAAGAACTGGTGATGTAGCCATCCGTGTCAGTTACCATAAACAAAAAAAAAACAAAAAATATTTTACCTATCTAATATTGATATCACCCCATAAATAAGATATCGGCGTCATTAAAAGAATATTGTTTTGTGATGAAGTTGTATTATTAAAATTATTTATTTGCAACTATGTAAACAGTTTTGCCGGAATAAAACAAAATAATGACAGCGGAGGTTATGCGTGGGGGACAAATAATGTTCGATGGCGAAACAATCGAACAAGTGGAGGAGTACGTGTACCTCGGCCAAATACTTCGGCTAGATCGGGGTTGGGCTATATTCTGGCTATCTTGGGCCTCATAATCTAAAGACCAGATACACGACCAATGCGTACTCCTGGTCGTGACGTATGGATGTGAAGCGTGCGGGCTCTAACGGCAGGCATATCCCAAAAGCTCCTGTCGCCCAGCGAGCCATGGAGCGAGCCATGCTGGGAATATCGCTACGAGACAAGGTGCGAAACGAAGAAATTCGCTGACTCATCAAAGTAGTAGATATTGTACACCGAGTGGCAAAGCTCAAATGACAGTGGACGTGTCCAACGTGAGCCGCAGGGATGACAGCCGTTGGAGCAAGCGCGTTCTACACTGGCGACCTTGAACAGGTAAGCGAAGGGTTGGGAAGACCGCCCGCTAGATGGAACGACGACATCCGGTACGCCGCGGCCAAACGATGGATTCGTGCTGCCGAGTGCCGGGAGGGTTGGAAACAAATGGATGATGATAACCCCTCCGGTGAAGAGGCGTGATGGTACCATTATAAAATATGAAGCGTTGGCACTTTCATCCTAACATTATTCATCTTAACAAGGTGTTAATTAAGAATTAATTAATAGAATGTAATATATCACGTGTGAATCAAATTATGCCAAGGGGTGAAAACAGCTCAAACCTTACAAGTGAAACCTTAAAAAAATATCGTGTACAGTATATGTACTCAGGTACCTATGTAGGTAGGTACATCCATTATCAGTGTGTATATGCATATAGCTTGATTATCACTCAGTTGTCGAAGGATAAATGAATTTTGTCTAATAATTGAAAGGCTATGTGCGCATAATTTCTCTGAGCTCGGCAGGTATATAAGAGTCATACATAATGGACGTCTACTCAACAATTTTCCGCAGCGGGCTTTTCAATATCTATTAAAATCGGCTAGGTATATAGCGGCGTACATAAAGCAAACTGCAGACATATTAATTCGGCGCGGCCATCTTGAATCGGTTGCCATGGCGACCTAGCGGCGCGGCGCGGTGGTGCAGTCTTGCACTTCTAGCGACACATGCATAGCTACAGGCGGGGCGCATATAGCTACCTACACCTGGACCAGACGTACACCTCGCACAAGATAATACGGAAGGGAACATTTTCAGCAGGGAAAATAATACAAAATTGACTGTTTTTCTAACGGAGGCTTCCAGTGAGTCGTCATCATTATGGCTCATTCAATGACCAAAACTGGTAAAAATAAATTGAGTGGATAATATATTAGGATTAAAATTACCTACTTTCACTTATAAGCATGTGCGTGTCCATCCACTGCGGTGTTTGTGTTCTCGACGTCTCTACTCTACATGTACATTATCCACACTTCAAAGTTTACTTTTCTGCTGCGCTATCTGCTGAACAATTTCAATTTTTTTTTCCAATAAAATATATTAATAAACAAAGTAGATGTAAGCCAGTGTTGTCGTAACAGTCGTAATAAATAACTGACGATGGACGTTGAAAGTTTTCTACCAGTACTTCTAGGAAGTTGAAAATTGGTGTTTGGCGATGTATTAGCATATAGAATGAACCTACAAAATTACAGCCCAATTGGTCCAACCGTTTAGGAGGAGTTTTGCGGACAAAGATACAAAAAGACACCAAAAGTTTTTTAACCCTAGTCGAATAGTAGGCTTCCCTTCTCTCAGCCAATACATTTACACCTCACTGCATTATGCTTCTTTTTAAGAGTAGCATTCATGCGTGTCGTTTATCATAGAGACAGCGCTTTGCGAAAAAAGTCTCGATCTATCCACATGCTTTTTTTTAAATAAAAAAAAATATTTTCTTATGGCAGTATTTGTACACTTGAATTTGTAAAAATATTATATTTTACATCCGGTTCGATTATCTCCTAAAGAAAAACCGGCGAGAGACTTCGAAGGGTGTTTAAACGTGTTTCTTACAATACGTTTTGACTAACCACACAATAGAGACCGCTTAGAGTGTTATTAAACTATAGTTTGAGAGCTTAATTAACAATAATTTAATTTAAGCTTGATATTTCTAAATTATAACAAACTGCACATATATAATACAAAATAAATAAATATATTATTTCAGTGATATTTTGCTCACAATGACGACGAGACACACACCCGAGGTATCAGTTTTGTTTTGTGTTATCTGTAAGTATGAATGTAAATAATAAAATACAAATCAAAAAAATTTAGTTTTTTTTTTAATTTAAATCTCAAAATATATGCAAGAAATATATAAATATAGACTTTTATGCTCAGCAGAAAGGTTTGACCTTTATGATGAGCATAACTTGCAGAATCTAATAACATTTCGAAGTTTCGGTTACGTGAAGAATTTTTCTTCGTGTTGAAAAAAGGTGACTTAGACAATCCCACTTTTGATGATTTTCTACATTCTAGAAATATACTTATCTCAAGTTTTCACGTAGGTTACTTTCCCATAACCAATTTAGAATTTTTTTTTTCAGTTAAATAAAAATCGGGAGTCGCTGGAGCTCGGATTATTACGTTTTTATGTTTTCTCAATAATATTGTTCGATACTGTAAATTATAACCAAATATGCAATTAATGTAACCACTTCCATACACATTGAACGTATCAATATCTACGTATCGTTAAAGAATGTGCAATCGTGGCCTTCTTCCATTTTTTCAGGAATCTTAGTTAAATTGAAATTTTTGAGGCGCGCACGTTGGGGCGTCTGTACGTACCTACGTTCGACTACCTATCTACACGGCGCTAGGCGCTAGGCTGTGCTGTAGGTGCGCACCGCACAGCGTTGTCAGGCTTCTATTCATTTAGTTTTCGTGCGGGGAGGCGAGGCGAGGCTATGTGCAGCGCACGGGCTTAGCTGCTTGCTAAGTACGCTGGAGCACTATTTAATTATGAATTATTTTAAGTGAAAAGGGCACGCTCCTGCACTAAGAAAGGGGATTAAATTTTCATTTTACAAAGCACATATAATTGATGAAGGAATTTTTGTTGTTTGAAAATTTTAAAATATTTTTTAGTTATTTATACGATGGCGTTCCACTATTGGATGGTCTATTGAATGACGATTAAATTATGTGTCCATCAGTGGATGGTTACACGCTA
The DNA here is from genome assembly GCA_009867175.2 of Adela reaumurella. Classification (NCBI taxonomy): domain Eukaryota; kingdom Metazoa; phylum Arthropoda; class Insecta; order Lepidoptera; family Adelidae; genus Adela; species Adela reaumurella. Next base: position 4,876 of record WYDE02206643.1, read on the forward strand.
AAAGAGTAAGCCAGTCTATTTATAAAATGTCTGGCTCCCTTCGCTCGCCCATTATTATGGTAGCATCTCAATAGTTTGCTTTCTTCCAAAATATGTTATGAAGGTCATAATACAAATTATTGCTAAAAACATAAAGATTACAATATATTATTATAGTAATTTTAGTAAATAGCATATTTGAAAACTGATTAAAACAAGCCTATCTCAAAAAAAAGATGTCGCCGCCCGCATTCACCACTCGCAGACGCCCGCCCCACGTTTTACAATACTTTAACATGAGCACAATAACTTATGCCGTATCAGTGCTTCCTTCAGTAGTTAAATCCAGACCTACTTCGTATAGAATCAAGAGAATAGCAAGCTACTTCTGTATTATTCCGTTCGACTAAACGCTAGTTCGCCCACTCGGCCAATATTCATTAAAGAAAACAACATAACCTCACAATGACGTTTCGCAGCGCCCGCTATTGTACGAAGAAAAAACAATAATAATGTCGGGGTGTATTGATCGCGCGCGCGTCCGCCGCCCGCGCGCATGCGCGCAGTGCGCTGACTGAATACATTACATTACGTGCAGAGCGCTGGCGAAATTTGCAATTACAACCGGGAAGGCTCCACAAATTTCCCTAGACTTTATAATTTCGCTCGGAGCGCTGCGTTCGCTAACGAACGCTCGCCAGGCAGATGCCTCTGCAGAACGGACGACTCCATATTTCACGCCATTTTCTCCTCCTCTCATTCTGCATTTCGCGAAGCCATTTTGTATTTTAAGTCAGGCGGAGGAGTCGGCGCGAAATATATTTAAATTAGGAATTCCGTTGCAGGCGTTTTGACCAATTTTGCAGCGTCGCCGCTCTCTCGAGTGCGAACTAATGCAGTAATTTCCAAAGAAATTACACAGCGCGTTTTTTAATCATTCGTTTCCTTTTAGGGGGTTATTTTCTAGCCTAAACTGAGAAATTTTTGTTCTAAAACTTTTGGAATTTCGAAAAAAGAATCCCTTTCTCCGTACATATGGAGGTCAGGATTTTTTTGGAAATCTATGAAAAACAATTTTTTTTCGTATTTCGACACCGTTTTTTCTACGAATCGACTAATTTCCGATACTGAATGAAATGGTGTCAGTGTTACTATCAGCTATGGCGCATTACACCATAATGCCTAAAAAACCTCTCCATATTATATATATTTGTCTATGTACAAATTAACTTTAACCATACGTGAGATTTTGTTTCCTACTTATCTAAAACAAGAAAGCAGAGCCATGTCCCGAATCAAACCTTGGATCTTCTGCGTAGAACCCCGCACACTTTCCCACTGAGCTGCAGCGACGCTTATATTTAACGCGATTATTATAACACGATACACGACTCGTTTTATATATTAACTGCTACTTGTTATTACGATACGGTTCCGATACGGTGACTGAAAAGTGTGACCGAAGTTATACTTACTTACGAGAATGCATGTATTTCAAAATCATTCATCGTTTCAATGCTGAAATGTCAATATCAAGAGTCCACATAAATCAATCCAATATTAATCGTGTGGGGTGCAAGTATGGTCATCGAGCTCGTACTAAAAACCTGGACTGAGAAGAGGGAATATCGTTGTTGTTACCGGATATTGTATGAAATATCGATGTTGTTACCGAAAATTATATGAAATAGCGATGTTTTAAGTTGAACGTGAAGAAGAAACCATAGGAATGTATAGATAAAACACAATATATTCTTATAATAAAGCTGAAATTATGTTACTATATATGCACCGTGGCAATACTATGTTCGCTTACAACTCGAAAACAGCTCACTCAATTTACATGGGGTATTTATTCACTGAAATTTTTCTTCGTTGGTCTGTGTGAGCCAACATTTGGCCGCGCGGGAGTTCGAGCCCCGAGCGTTGCTAGTTTAAAAATATTTTACAAATTATGAACGTGTTTCTTAGTTTTTTGGACGACTTCGGTCACAATAGTGCGCGGTCTGGCAACTACCTAGAAGCTTCGATCTGCATCTAGAAGCAGACGTGAATGTACTATGGTACCTGCGTGTGTTCGATGGGTGGTGTTCAGGCGGCAGGCGGACGGACGAATACCGGAGACAAAGCACTAAAGAACCGATATGCTGATGTAGACTGACGCCCTGGGACTGAAGGGGGTGTCGAATGTGTCACTGGACCCATGTATACCAGTAGTCCGGGTAGATATACGCAAGGTACTGCATTTTCAGTCAACTTGCATATAATTTACAGTTCGTTTATATATTCTGTAGGTAAAAGTATGAATGTTATTTTAGTAACACATATTTTTCTAACAAAAAAAAACATACTAGCTGCACCCGCAGCCCGACAACCCGCCCTCGCGGCCACGGATTTATATATATATACTTTTCTGCTTAGCAGAAGGTGGATTTACTCACAGCTCAGGTCCCAATGACGTAGCATGATGTTTATTTATAGCCTAAAGCTATCTTAGAAAGTACCACAATGTAACAGTGAAAACTGTGTATAAATCGATGACGTGGTTCTCGAGTTATAAGCGATCATACATATGGAATCCGTTACATCGCATAGAAACTACGCTTTATATATTTAGATATAGGTATCTAATAATATGTTAACAAAATTACAATATTCACGGCAAAAAAAAATTTAATACTCTTTTCGGTTAAAAATATTTTACGAAATTTAAATTGAGTTGTTGGGAGTCCACTACACGAGAATTTAAAAGTCAGTGTAAGAGAAATGAAACCCAAAATTAAATAAAAACATCCTTTTAATGGGTACGTATTTCAAACATAGACAAAATAAGACCATTCGTATCACAAGCGAACTCATACATATCCGTAACTGCATCTCCTAAATCTACTACATTGCATCGGTTCGCCGAAAACCCACCCCCAATGGTGTCGCCACCCGCCGGTAGATGGCGCGCATCGGCCGAGAGGGTGGTTAGAGGTCTACCGTCGTCCTGCCCCAATATTCGAGTAAATAAAACAATTCTGCTTGCATGAAAAATACTTTGTTGAATTATGATTATAGGAATAATATTATTATTTTCTTACACATTAGTGACGATTTGATGCCTCTCGGAGTTGAACATCCAGAGAAAATAATAAAGCGGTTTTAATTTTTTAATTTTTCAAAATTGTCTTATGCAGAATTCATAACCTTCTCCCATCACTCCGAATGTGGATCAATTTAATTATCTCTAAACACCTACATAAGAATTCTCTAGTATATATTATATGTATAAATTATTTACTTACTATAATGTTTATGTTTATGTAAGTATATGCTTATTATTTTTTTATGTACTTTTTATTATTTGGTACATTATGAATATATGTGGACATATAATTTTCTGTCGTTTTGGTACATGTATATATATTGATAGATATATACAGATAGATATTGCTTAGGTATTTATGTAAATTCATTTTTAAATTTAACCCTAATTTAAATAATTCCCTTTGTTTACGCCTACTTATGGTATCCCCACCCCAAAGGTTGGCTATATAAGAGTGCTAAGATAGCATTAAGTCTACCTTTTTGTTAGTTTTTAGTAAGCGTGAAGTCATTCGATGGGGTCTGGCATGCAAGTCTGCTCGGCAAGCTACCAAGTTCGACCTCCCTGACGGGTTGTGTAACTGGGTTGCGGATTTCCTCAAGGATCGCAGCATACGCGTCATGGTAGATGGCTCTGCCTCATAAGCTAAAACTGTGAACGCAGGCTTTCCCCAGGGTTCTGTCCTGTCAGCTACTCTCTTCCTCCTGCACGTCAATGACTTGTTGTAGGAATACATAGTAGGATATGCTGAATACAGCACCGTAACAAACAGTTATAGGTCTGAAGGCATTTTTGTGGATGCGGAGAGAGACGACGGATTAAACGTTACAAAGAGTTGCCGACTAGAGGGCATATCTAACCTCTTCAGCTTTAAAGCAGAAGCATATTTGTTCTCCGCCATAAAAGCGGAATTCAGACGCACGCCTACTTTCCTTGGTCAGCAGGTAGAGCTCGCGAATAACCTAGGACTACTCGGAGAGAACATGTCTCCAGCAGGTAAAAAGTTGGAAGTCCTCAACAAGGCTGAGCGCTACTTCACGTGCGCGCCAACGCCTCCAACTACATAAGGCCCTAGTGAGGTGAAGCGTACTGCACTCACCTGTGGGACGGCTCAGCACAATGCCACCTTTCGGCATTAGACGCGATAGAGTGGCGAGCTAAGCGGGTATTAGGAGATAGTGAACTAACTTTCAAGCTAAAAACACTTCGCCATTGGAGAGATGTAGCTTCCCTTTGTGTCTTCTACAGGCTGTTCCATGGAGATTGTGCGAACTCGCTTCACGCCTTAATTCCCGCTTGTTATTTCTACCATCAATCCACCCGTCGGAGGGGTTGTCCCCATTCATTTGTCGTCGACGTGCCGAAATGCCGAACTCATTCCTAATACGCACGTCCAAGATGTGGAATCAAATCCCTGCGGAGATCTTCAGTTCCCCTAACGTTGGGGCCTTGAAGAGTAAGGTCAACAAGCACTTGTTGAGTCAGCGTGGTGCTCCATAATGCGTTGTCTTAGACTCCGTCGATGCTGCAAGCGCGACTGGAGTCAAACATTAACAAACTGTACATAAAATAAAATAAAATACTTATATACGTTGGGTTAACCACGTTATGTTTATACACATCTTCGATAAAAAACAGAATTGGCATAGCATGGTCGTGAAACGACAACAACATATGTAACTTTATGGATGGTTCAAAGACAATCCTTCATATTTATACGCTCACCGGTGGTACAAGCAACGCCGTGAACGCATCTAAATAAAGATATCTGCGCATAAATAAAGATATTTGTGCATAAATAAAGATATCTGCGCATAAATAAAGATATCTGCGCACTTCGTCTGAAATACGAGTATTCGTTGTACATAGATGCAACCCGAGTTGAATATTCGCGTATTTTTTGACACATTTTATTTATATTTAAAAGTAATCTCACCCTTGATGTGCTTTGATGGTGTTGTTGTTGGCGTTGTCTGTGCACTGGGTTCCCGTGGTCTGATCTAAATGAAATTGGGCACACAGTATCTACTAGTGACCCTGAGAAAGACTAGACCGCATATTGTGCGGGTGACCGATTGGCCGCGTAGCAGCAAATAATTTGCTGCTTTGGGCCAAACAAATTTAAATATTTTCGGGGAGGTAAAGCACCTAGAAACACAGCGTAAACGGCATCGTGTAGATAGTTTATCCATCCATGACGTAAATTTATTAGAATACCGTACGGCTTAGGTATAACCGACAATTACGCCGTAAAATTAACCTCTACAAATTATTAATAATTTGCAAGTAAGGCACCAAAAGATATGCCTGTCTTATCCTGTAGAGGGTGAACCCAAGCATGGCGTACATACATGTGAATGTCGTACGGCGTCGGCGTAATCAGCGATTACGCTCCTTAATTAAGTACAGCGACAAGAGACACGTCGAAAACGGCATTGGGCAGAGGGAGGATCGAAAATGAATTTGAGTGATATCGTTGCTTTACGGCATTAACGACAAACCAACCCTGCTGTCATGATGAAAGCCTTGATTTGGCCGTATCTTACAAACCACGGGTGGTAGGTAGACCCATCGTATTGGTACTCAATAATCGCAACTGTAAACGTTTCGAGATCTACCCGCCTGTCATGATCGAAATCAGGAAATGCTCCGGCAGCTATAGCCGGAGACCCAGGTTCAAATACTGGCTGAGCTGAATAATTTTTCGAAATTTTATGAATTTTTCTGTTTCATATAGTATATATATTGTATACTATATGTATGCATGCTCAGCACAGAAAAACGAAAAACCCTTAAACTACCTATTTTGCTGTACATTTTAATTTCTCCATTTTTCTCACACTGTCAAAGCCCTCATATTACATAAAGCAGCACTTGCTGAATAACGATAATTTTACGCTAAAACAGGCTAATATCAGCACACAAGACCCTCGAATATTCCCTGCCAGCATTAGTACCAATTATGTACCTACCAGGCGCGGAACCAGGCGACCGATTTGGGGGTCAATTTCTCATGCATGATAATAAATATATAATTATTTTTTAAACAAAGTACGACGTTAAAAAAACGGGCACTGTCAATCCAAAGGTTTTGTTTTCACTAATGTACATTGGTGTGTTTTTTTAATTGCTGTTGAACTGGGTGGCGTGCTTGAGGTCCGTTCCTCGAGTGCAACCAAATTGGCCCCCACGAGGAGGCGCCAGTCCGGCTTGAAGGTGGACTGCTTAAACTTTCTGTTGGAAATGTATTAACCGTATATTTTGTGTTGTGGCACGGAAAAAAATTGAACGGCGGGTTGGCTCAACGTGTTGGTTTCTGACTAGCGCGCAGTGACCGCACGATCGATCCCCGGTAAGGGCTTACTTTTCAAGGCCTTTTCATTGTCTTACCCGTCGCTTCGGTGAAGGAAAACACCGTGAGGAAACCCTTCCCACTCCTAATTAGGTGGTAGGGTTTTCCCGGCTGGTTGGGTGCCACCGTACTGAATGTACAATGGTTGAAAAGCTATGTAAATAGTACTTAGGTGTTTTCTGTCTAGTTCAGTGTAGCCAGACTGAAAAAGAGACATACTCTGTCATGGCGCCATACGCCGTAAGGACTGACATGACTTACGCTCGCACCACTGTTCACGATGTGTGAGTGTGACATAAGAAGTGAGAGCCAACCATGATGGGATGATAACATAAAAAAAACAACATTTTAATGTCAATATAATTATTTTACATGAAAACTAACACGCATTGCAACATCACCCCCAAATCATCAGTGGTATCAGCCTATACACCTTAGAGAAGTAGGTTGTTGCACTATACCGCTTCCTGCTACTCGAGTAGTTTAGATCAGTGACTGGTCGGTAGGTCTACTCATGAAATGCTGCGAGTAGAACTGCTGGACAGAAAATACTAACCATTTTTCATAGCAACTACGACCCATCATTTTTCAGTGAGAGAGATTCCTGTGTTCTTTGTTCATTATACCTGTTTATTATATCAGATATAGTCTTCACCATTATACACACATTAATAGTTATTGACTCAAACTGCTCGAGCAGATGGAGCAGTACATTAATCACGGTCTAATACATCGTTCAAGTCATTCAATGGTCTGCATTCCTAAGGCAGATCTTAGGAAATTTGTAATTTGTCCTCAAATGTGAATTGCCAAAAACCCCCACATCAGGATACCCCACGTACTACCGGTATGACATGACGTGGTATATGAAACTTGGGCTGATTTTGAAATTTTAAATAACACCACATGTTTTTCCTTGCAGTCTACGGGAAAAAATATTATATTTTGGCCACAGTTGCCTATTTATATCGCTATTTTCCCACTTATTGACTGTACACCGGTATGGGTGGCAAGATCAGAGGAACCGGAGTGGTTGCTCCGATGCAGATTAGGAAGCCATACCAGCTCGCAGATTTGGACAAGGGTGATAAAAGTACCTACCTAGTTACACACGATCTGAAGATGTGTGGATTATATAAGTGGGGGAAAGACAATAGCTCGCACACACCAATTTTTAACTTTGTAGAAGAAGGACTGGCAAGAAACGTCGCTCGAGACTTTCAACATCCACTCATTACAGGTTAAGTGTTAATGTGGGTTCTTTGTTTATGTAAATAGAGTTCGCCACACACAGAATTTCACCTTCCTAGATGAAGCACTGGTAAGAAACTTCAAGTCATGTGTAAACGTGTAGACGCGAATTGACGGAACTGTCGGAGCATCGCGAAGTCTTGTTACAAGAAGACTGGCGTACATCTACATAGAAATCGTGGAATATAGTTTTATTTATGCTCGTTATCTATTATTAAGAGAGTTTGTGCTTTCAGGAATAGCAAATGCATTAACTAATGTTAAATATTTTATGTCAGTAGTTAGAGTTACTGCTACCCTTGCAATTACGTGATCCAGGCGCTGCCGTGGGTTACTTTCTTCACCTGCTCCGTTCTTACATCGAAAAGTGGGGCCGTTTTAAATCTTCATCCTGCCCCACAGGATGCTTACGTGATACGTACCTCTAGATATTCGGAGTTCGTGTTACCTATTAGTGCGAAGCTCAATTCACTTTAGTTTATTGCTCAATCGAGTGGATGATATCCCTCTATAGCGAATGAATGAGTTGTTTTCGTGTAACCACCCAACTGTGGGTCAATAGTGCCATTAATGGAAAATTAATGTCTGGCCTGGTTATGCCAATAGGCCTATTTTAAACTATGTTTTAACGAACCTGTGATGGTAGACTACATTTCACATGAGAATTTTCTATTGATTATTCATAAATAAATACGCCTGATCCCGGAGGAGCACGTAGAGAAGGCAGAGCGTCACATGACTTTGGCATGAAGTATATCCTTTAATTCATTCACAGTCATGCAATGCATGCGCCGACTACGGGTGCTGCGAACGTTACCCTTCCTTAAAACGTTAAATTTTCGCCGAGTACGACTACTCTCAACCATTACTTATATTTATTTCGTTTATTTCATCATTAAATCTTCATGAATATTCCCAGTGTGCCCAAACCATCTAAGCATACTCTTCGTAATTTTTACTACGTATGTTCGATGCGAATTCGATTAACGTCTTTTACTTCGCTGTACAAAGGTTTCGTAAATCACTCTTCCTTAACTACTGAAAACGATCGACTTGAAATTTGGTTTCGTAGAAAAAATCGCACTATCTGTACGGTGGATTCTTTTGAAAATCAGTTCAGATGTTTCGAAGAAAATAGGAAACAACTTTTTCAGGGGCATATCTAGGAAACTATTGGTTCAAGCTTACCTCTCCTCTGGAACAAATGATAGGTCTCAACGAAATAATAGTAGGTAATAAAAAAAATCATGGGTAAAAAGTTTTCAACTCACGAATATTATAATTCTATCTTCCTTAAGGGGCCTTTAGGCGCCTAGAGAAAAATGTTGACTCGAGTTGTGTGGCATTAAATGATGACGTCACAGCTTTAGCAAACATGCAGTGAAAACGGAGCGTCGCGGGCTCGCGCTCGATACACAGTGCGATAGCGCCAAAACTACTCTACCGATTTCAACAAAATAAGGTGTATTCGATGGATTATAGTGTTTGCTTTATTTTAAAGACAAGTTACATTAATAACATAACAAGATTGGCACGTCAAGATGACAAAACCGAAGAACAAAATTCGAAAGAGCGGCAGCGATCGAAGGCCAAGTCGACTCAAGAAGAACGAAGAACGGGAAAGTGGCTCTCGAATGTGACTCCAGTGGACGTGGAAAATCCTGAGGAACCAGACACAGCAGGGTTATTTCATACAAGTATGTAAGTAGGTGGATTAGAATCTTGTCACCCGTCGTCCGTCCGCAAGATACAGTGAATTGAAACGCGCTTTCAGGCAGGCGGCACAGCGGCGGAGCCTGGCGGGGGCCTAAAGTATAGGCGATATAGGAGTCGTCCGAAACCTCAAAGATCGAATTAACGAAAACCCCAGCAGTAGTAGCCCGACTACGAGAACCCCTCGATTTTTTCAATACAAATTATCCTCTTATACTTTTAAGCGTCAAGCTGTCTATCAAAACTGAACCACAAATTAATCTCAATTACCGCGTATTTCAAAAGAGTTTATTCTACTTTAGTGCCTCTTTTGCTATCTATCTGGTCCCGATTCTATGCTATCTAAAGCGAAATCAGCCACCAGTAATACGGCCGATAACTTTACTAGCAATCTTGTTTTATATAAATGAATAAATATGTTTTTAAAATAAGTCACTGTATTATTGTAACGCTACGCCACCCATGTAACAATAAACTATTAAGGACCGGTTAAGACTTTCATCTCTAGAAGGCGCCTAAATAAAACTTTAAAAAATTAATAACACAAATTTAAAGAAGAATAATGAAAATTCTTGCATCACGAATTCTCGGTAGTTAGGTGATTTAGCTGTAATATGAGATGACGTGTGTCAGTCTGTGATATTCCGATTGAGCTAGAATTTACAAAATGTTAATATTTTCTTATTCTTTCAAAATATTAGCTCAATCGGAAAACACAGGCTGACATACATCATATCATCTCATATTACAGCTTAATCACTTATCGAGAATTCGTATTGAAAGAATTTTCATTATTCCCGTGTAATTTGTGTTATTAATTATTTGAAGTTGTATTTACGTGCCTTCTTGAGATGAAGCAAATTAGGTCTGATCTTAAGAGTGCTTGTAGCTGCAAGTATGAAGTGGCGACATAAGTCAAGCTAAGTCGTAAGATGTAACAATACACACAGTTTGCGAGAGGAAATTATCAGGCCTCCACACACCACGTCTTAACTCCAACTTACTCTAACTTATAATGGGACGTACTCAGCAGTCGTTCATTTTCATGATTTCACTTGAGTGCAGTATGTACGTATGATGAAGAGACTTTATATACGAAAAACAAATTAAAAAAAAAGAAATTAATTAAATTTCATAGAAGGAATCGGTAAGAAAAATGTCCAGGACCATTATGTTACTAGCTGTGCTTCCGAATCAAAGCGATACGAAATGAATAGGGAAACGAGAACCTCATTACATAAAGAACTCACTTGGCCAGTTTTTATTTTGATATCGTTATGAGACTTAGGTACATTCAGGACGACATTGAATAATACATCCATTATACCACCACGCCTCTTCTCCAGAGGACGCCAAAACAATTGCGCGCCATTACGCCCCTCACATACGTCCTTTTCTTCATCCACGGTTATACATCGCTTTATGCATGCACGCCTGTTACGGGTGCTGCGGAGATTGAAGAATATTCTTTATATGTAATTTTTAGGGTTCCGTTAAAAAATTTGAAACTCTACTAGCCAAGCAATTTCGTCCGTCTGTTCGTCTGTCATTCTGTCTGTCCGATTTCGGAAGAGCTCGAGAAATACTGGACCGATGAAGTTAAATTTCTCCAGAATACGTAAACTATCATGCAATTATGAGAAAAATCTAAAAATACCAAATAATTCGTTATTGATACAGTTAGAAAAAAAAATTACCTTCAAGAAAA
>WYDE02206752.1:0-15968 GCA_009867175.2 Adela reaumurella
TCGTGGCACGTGGAGATCCGTTGTCTCTGCCTACCCCACCGGGAAACAGGCGTGATGCTATGTATGTATGTATGTATACTAGATTGTTCAGAAAAAATCATTTCTGTTTAATCAAGTGCACATCGAGAGAAAAGTTGTTTCATTTGACCTCCTGAATCCAACCCTGAAGTTTTAACCTTTAGGAGGCGTCCATAATTTACGTGAGACGATTTTGACGAATCTTATACTCCCCTCTTGAAGAGATACTAGTAGGTATGACGAGACCTCCCGGCGAGGACCTCCCCATTTTTTAACGCTAGGAATGCAAATTTATAGCCATTGTTTGTCATGCGACCACAAGAAACACATTTCTCGAATTCAATAATCATATATCATGGAGTAAAAAGTTTAGAAACGTACCTACTCGTTAAAACCCCTTTTTGGAATAATTTATTTTATTTTTCATGATTAAAAAAACTTGCGAGAGATTTCTCAAAAAACCCCCTATCCCCCACGTGATATTTGATAAGATTCGGCCTAAGTCCTGCCTGACCCACTTCCTCCGCTTAAACGCATCACGTTCACGTAAATTATAGACCCCCCTTAATGGTGCTTTAAAATTCACATTTCTCCTAAGATTTTTACTGACATGCTGCTTGATGTCTTGTCCGAATATCTTGCGAAATGTGGTAAGTCGGTGTTGTGTTGTAACTCACCGGAGTTCTTGCAGCACAACACCGATTGCTCTGCTTACCCCGATTCTCGGGATTTAGCGTGAGTGACATGTATGTATGTATTTTTACTGATGTAATAGTACTACTTACCGTTCCTTTATCTTAATATGAAAATTTACAATGTCACAAGGAGCAATACTGTTTTTGTACATAGGTAAAAAGAGATCTTTCATCTAGGTTACCATACCATCACACCTCTTCCCCGGAGGGGAAGGCAGAAACAATTGAGTGCCATTTGGCACGTACCTGACATACATCAGATACTTCATCCACCGTCATACATTGCTTGAAATATGCACGCCGTTTACGGGTGCTGCTAACTTTTCCGTTCCGTAAAGGTTACCTGCACGGTCATGGTATATTCTCCTATGGCGGGCACGTTCGACCTTCTATTCCTCATTCGCTTCATATACTTGTTTGGTAATTTCCTCACCATCAATTCTCACCGTGTCTCTAAACCATCTAATCATACCTTTTCTCTAGGGTACCATTATTTTTATTGAATATGATAAAACTATTAAGAAACATGAAATAAAATTAACTAGAAACTACATAACAATAAAAAAAATCATTTAAATTTTGTCTGGGGACGGAGCGGAGGGTCCCCAAGACACTCACAGCGTTCCCGCTCTGGATTGCGATGCTGATCTGTATCTCTTCGCCCGAGGGTCAAATGTTGTTTTGAATTTTGAGCCTAAAATGTCAAAAATTATTTTAGCTTCCTTACTCCAGGATCCGAAAGTTTCAACTAGATTTTCTCTATCCTTGTCGCTATGTCTTCTTTCAATCTACGTTCTAGCAAATAAGTACGGCGCGCAAGTTACATATTTCGCGTTGTGCTGTAGGATAGGAGCACGCACTTGAAGTTCACAGATGAGAGGAGGTTATGTCAATGTATCGGAATGTCGAGGACGTGCCGTGCTCCCATTAGGCGAGCTCTATGCTAATACGTAAACCTTTATGCGTGAACTTGTTATGAGCTTAGTTAGCGACAGACAGCACGTTCTCCATCCTCCATTGGGTACCATTACGAAGTTATACTTTATTTAATCTATATAATGGTTACGATTTGTACATCTGCATAGTTAGTTCGATATTATATTATTAAGTACAATGCAAATATTAACACTATACAAAGGAATTATATTTTCTCTGCATAAGGTAATATATTTTTTTAGAGTGTTATTTAAAATAAAAAATACAAAAATACACTTTATTTAAAATAAAATACTTAAAAATAATTAAAGCTAGTCTTAAAAATAAGTAAGCTATAATTATAAAAATAAACCTACCTGCAAATAAAAATAGTCATCATGGCGACCATTGCCATGGTCCCCATGACTGAAACGGCTTTCCCCCTCTGGATCGCCGGGCTAATCCGCTGCTTAAAGTACGACCGGGCACGGAGGTCCCTAGACCCGACAATCAGTAGTTTTGCGTAGGGATGCGGAGTAGCCTAGTTGGTTAGCGCACGCCTCTTACCCGAGTGGTCGTGGGTTCGATACCAGGTATGCGCATAATTTTTCCGGATTTTAAAATCTCGGTTAAAATATGTGTGCAAAATTACAATGAACCCCGGTGAAGGAAAAACACCATGAGGAAACCTATACACTAACAATACGAATGTGTTGACTAGAAGAGATTGCCTCTGGGAATAAGCCCGCCTTCTGCTAAGCAGAAAAGACTTTATCTATTTTATTTATTTTAGTTTTCGCAGTTTTTTGGAAAAAACTGATCCGTCGGAAGACCTTGCCCCAAGAGTTTCAATACTAGACATCTATACATAAGTAACTTTTGGTATTATCCAAAGTGAACACAAATATTTCACTACACAATTTACCAAATAATTTACTCTCTGACATACTTTCCAGCACGCCACGGCCCTATTGAGCAAACTGTAGACTACAATCACGTATGGCATTTCAAGAAATAGATCACTTGACTTGTTAAGAGATTATCCTTAGGCAAATTACATAAGCTAGTGAACGTTGAGGAATAAAGAGATAAATGGAGAGATTCGTATTGATTGTATCTTTAACTCGTATCTAATATCGTATCTAGATTAATATTGAGTTGGTTAACATCTAGGCAAAGATAATTTAAAATGGTGTTCGTGTTGAATAAGAACACCTTAAGAGTAAATGGAACCTTTATAAATAAATAATTATATATAGCGCGCCGGGTCTTGCTTTTTTTTTTATGGAAACTGACACGGATGGCTACATCACCTAATGCACCAGTTCTTCTGGTACAGTGATATCAGCCTTAACACCTGGGTGAGTTATGTAGGTGGTGCCATGTCAGCACTTCCCTCAATTCCAGCCGGCTACACTGAAGTGGACGGAAAGCACGAACTATATTTTATAGCCACTTCGACCGACCTTCATTCAGTGCGGTGGTACCAACCCGGGCTTGTTTTACCCTACCACCATATAAGGAGAGGGAAGGGACCTACAGTTTAATGTGAAATCCGAAACACGACCAGCGACAACGGTCAAGCGGTTACCCATCCAAGAGCTGACCGCGCTCGGCAGTGCTTAACTTCGGTAATCGAATACTGAATATCGCAACCACTGAGCCAACGACGTAATTCGGAGACTTGCAAATTCTGCAATGAAACTGGTATTTGTGAATTTGTTAATATTTATTAATTTTTACGACATTTTCCTATTACAGTATAAAAATTAAATTACCCTAATTTTGCGCATGTGGAAATCATATTTACACAACTTGCGTTCGACTGATAAACTATTAACAATATTATAATGTAATGAAATAGTGGAATAGCTTTGGGCTATTGCAACATTTTGAAGTGTTTAGTGTTTACCCTGTGGTTTGAGACTTCAAAATGCTTCATTTATGGAATCGATTTTTTTTAATATGATAAAAAGATCTATACATTTTGCAGGACTAACGAATAAATGAATTGTTAAAAAGCATTACTTCTTCGTACTTACCTATTACACTTAAGAGAAACGTATGTACAATATCAAATAAAGCTTTAGAAATTACATAAATAACACTAAATAATAGTTTTCCCTATCTATTTATATCTAACTCTACACGCAAACGTTTTGTAACTACTCAGTTCGGTGATACAACAGAAACCACATTTGGGTATAGAACTTATTCTGTTGTGAAATTGCACATTTACAGTTTTAATTTTCATCAGTTTTTGAGATTTCATAAAAATTGTTTATAGTTACGACAGGATTTAGGAAAAACAGGGTGTCCGCAGACAGGTGTCGAATTTTCGAATACGCAGGCATGAATATGAAAGAATCTTTCAATTTGATTGAGACATTTTTTTTACTTCCCCATACATTTGTGAAATTTTCTTCGGTGAAAATTTATGGGGAGGTCAAAAGTGTTTCTCAACCAAAATGAAAAATTCTTCCATATTCGTGTTCTACGCAATGTATGGAGTAACCGCCCCCCTACTATGGTCGCTATCAATGTCATGTCAAGTGATAAAAGACAGGGACACAGATAGTGACAAAATGTGCTTCCCTCTCGCACATTGTCAATTGTATGTCAGTGATGTTTCTATAGTCACCCCCCTGGTTTGAATATTCGACACCGCGGATACACTGTATATTATTTTTTTTTATAAAAAAAGTGGTTTAAATCCTCGCTCCTTCAGAATTGTTCACTGGATCAGAATTGTATTGTTGGAGATATTATATGTGCATATCTTCCCGCCTGTAGGGCAGGGATTAGGGACTGGCCTACTCGCTGTTTATAGCAATGGGTGCTCGAAAAATTATATGAAGTCATTGTAATTTTTTACACATTACAAGAAACACTAATGTCCGCTAAAATCTAAATATCTCCGATATAAGAGGGAAGAATGTACTTCACCCGTGACGTTTCCACTGATATTAACTCTCAGTAGAACCAGTCATATGACTTATATTTTCACATATAGTATAGTCCTTACGCCCGTGGACATTTTACTTACGCAAATGGTTACCGATTTCCCACTATGAAACTGTTGCATAATAAATTCTACTAACAAGAAAAAAATTATCTTAAAAAAGCAAATGGCCATAACCATATAATGATGTCGCATTAAAAATAAAAAATAAAAATGTATTTAATTCAATAACCACAAGTAATAGTTAGACCATACATAGACTGTGGCCAGGTCTTACTTTTTATTACTTTACTTATTGAACCAAGGAGTAGAACATACAAGTAAAATTTTTTTTCGAAATTTTGGACTTTTCTCCTTATATAATTACTGCCATTTCCAACTTTTGAGACTATTTTTTTCTGACCACTTGAATTTATTATACAATAATTTCATAGAGCTTCGGTAACACTTTGCGTAAGTAAAATATCCACGGGCGTAAGGACTATAAGTTGACGCGTCCAACAACATTATTAACTGAAGTTGGTCCCTGCACAAAACTCCTACAGACGTTAACAACATTCAGATACAGCGGAGACAATAACAAATGCAGTGTTACGTTTCCCCCTACTGGCAACGAATGCATTCGCCTCTCTCGTTTCTTTTTCCCTAATATCCCTAAACGGAACATATCCCTGCCTTTCCCGCATATTAAAATTGTTATTATGAAAGTTTGTATAACAAAAACCCGACCGCTGCCTCTCAAATACAGATATTCATATTTACATACAAAGTTTCGCTCTATACACAACATCACTTCACTTACGTATACTTTCACTCACAATATCCAACCTTTCATTTTAATAAACGGCGCTCTATAATATGGTGGTCCAAATTTTTTCTATATTTACGTAAATTTCGTGCGAATTTCGCTAATGAATATTGTGCAGTTTTCACTTTTTCGTAGTCTAAACAATTACCATTTTTTTTAGTCGTTTAAACAATTGCAATTTTTTTAGTAGTTTAAACAATTTCCATTTTTTTAGTAGTTTAAACAATTACCATTTTTGGTACACCATGTGAATATTATATGTTATAAAATTAATTTAATGCCTAATTAAGTACAATTAAATCCGAATGAAGAATCTCTTCATTAGGATTTATCTGTATTGAGATCTTTCATTCTCCATTTTGTATACTTTGGAATAGGTTACAGGACATTTTGTATTTGTCAAATTTTATTGTGCGCGGCAGTGTATAGTTCATATTAGATATCTGTGTAAAGTGTTAAAAAGTGCATTATGGAATAAATACTCAATAAAAGTTAGCTGTACTGTACATGGAATACCGGACTAGGTATAACCTAACTAAATTAATATTAATAGAAGGCTCGACGGGCAACAGCTGAAAGATTAAAAAACTGTATAAAAAAGTTTAATTTTGAAAATACATCCATCGAACCTTGAAAATTTTAAAGATTTCATTACTATTAAAAGTACAAGTAAAATAAAATCAGTCTCTTATCATAACGTATGACTATCTGTACAACATCCAATGCTCCATACTTATAGCCTATCTATTGCTTTCTTCGACAGCGATAGGGTATTCTACTATTTCAGACAAATTATCAGCTGACCTGTTTAAATGTTAGCATTACTTGTGAGGAAACCATAAATAAACGTGTTTTGTTTATTTTTGTTCAATAACATATTAGATTGCAAAAAAGAAAATTTTCATATGCAAAAAGTCATCGAAAAGGGTCAGTGACGTCACCTGCCAATATTTCCATTTCTTTGTTATTATTCCATATTTCGCTTCGTTTTATATGGTTTTATTATGTCGTGACGTCAAAGTCACGTGGTGTGGTGTTTTGGTGTGAAATTTTCATTATGAACGTGATCACTAACTACCCTATAAGTCAGCTCGACCAGAGGGACGAGGCTATTTGCTAGAGCTTTTCCTCTCTATCAAATAGCCGTGTTCCTCTGACCGGGCTGACTTGTCTAGTAGTCAGTGACCACCTTCAAGATATTTGTTGAATCTTTGAATACTTATAAATCTTTCTTTTTTTTTATTGTGAAGTGTATAATAATATCACATCAGGAATATTTTGAAATTTAGTAGAATAGCCTATTCTTGAGCGCTACTTGTTGCAGAGTCCAGCGAGCGATTGTCTCAATATGGCACTGTATAAATTCTTTAGTATTAAATCGCTCCGCATGGATGAGAATAATTTTTTTTTGTACGTAGCTTTTTAGGGCGTTTGAAATCCATTTCATAAGATTCTGTTGTGAATTTAGCAATAAACGTTTTTCTGTACAGCTCCTTTCGATCACTTAGACGTTTCCGAGTGCCGAAGAGAATTATTTTTCATTAAAATTTAATTACAGCTAAATTGGACTCGCACATCACTGGCATTATCGGGACTGCTACTTCGTCCCGGTTTATTAATATTTTACAATCCGTCTAAAAAAATGTACAAGCGAATATTTACAAAAAATAAATATAAATTTTGGCAGAACATTTGTTACCTAATGAAAAATAATTTAAATGGCATAATTTTCAGTCCAATGAAGTAAAATAATATAAAACAGTGCGCCGATAATTTGTTTGTACATTCGTACTAAATTAACTCCATAATTCTGCTAGTTACAATTTGGAATATCCGCTACGCGCGTTCGGTTCGTCGGTAAACCGACCGTGAAACGTAAACCGAACGCGTCCGCTCGTACAGTTTATTGTCAATCCGCGACAGAGTCATCGTATGAAAATTGTTTTAATAAACTCCTCCCGACCGTTCCTAACTAGAGTTCCTCCGTAGCGGCCGGCGCCTTAGTGACTAAGTTACACTCATCGTTGTTCACTTCTAGTTCACTTCACTGTCCCTCAACCGATGCCTACAGATATCACAGTGAGACTAAACGATATCGTTGACGATACCGCCGAACCACGCGCACACGATCGGGAACAGATACGCGACGACCGCTCGCTGCAACGACATTTCTGTTCTTGCGGCCGCCCCGGTGGAGGGCGCTTCTCGCACCGGCGGCGTATCCGCCGGCTTCTCGTACTCCACTTTTCTGATCTTGGTCTGGAAGACTTCGGTCTGCGGTTGGTAGTGGTCGGTGCGCTCGTGCGAGGCGTCCTTCATGTTGACGTTGTGCGTGTCGACGGGAGCGGCGACCACGCCGGGCGTGAACGGAGGCTCCACGGCCTCGTCGGGCTGCGTCGGAGTCTCCGGGAGCTCCGGCCGTCGCATCAACTCGTCGTCGTCTGTGATGGGTCCGTGACCGGAAGCTGCAAGAGAGATACTTTGTAAGATGTTGAAGTACAAAAACAATGTTATTTAAAAATTTTTTTTTCTTGTATAAGTTAACCTTCAATGGCCCATGTCGAGTTATGAGCATAGAATAATGGAAAAAAAACATCATTTAGTCAAGGATTTCGACCTGGCATCTTTCATACTCTACGCGAAAATCATACCCTATACCGACGTGCCGTTTGAACAACTGTCCGAAACAACCGTACTGTAGTTCGGCGAATAGCTGACACAGCCTTATCTGACGAATAATACACCAAATTCGACAAATATTCACTGTTTCATGCATGGCTGCAATTAAATTAACCGCCTTTCAGGGAGGTTTATCAGTATCACAAACTAAGTGGAATCGTAGAAAAAACGGTGACGAGATTCGAACAATAAATGTTTTTTTCTCACATTTCTAAAAAATCCTAACCTCAAAATGCATGGGCTAAGTTTTTTCTCAAAATTTCTAAAGTTGTACAACAAAAGTAGGTCAGTTTGACCCCCTGAAAGGCTGTCGGTTAATTTAATTACATCCTGTATAATAAAAATCATGAATCAGACCAATTTGTCTGTATTTATAATATAAAATATCCTCTTTACCATCGGGCGCACGCACACGTGATATTAACATTGGTGCATACTGCTGCGACGGGTAAGCTTTAATCAAAGGTAAAGAGTGAATACACACCAGGGAATTCGTCGTATATCCTCTGTCGGTCCTCGTCATCATCAGTGATGTCGTCATCGGCATCGCCAGAGCCCGAGCCCGAGCCGTAGAACAGGCTCGCACTGTCCTCAGCTGCAAACATAAAAAACAACATATTATTGCCATGTAACAACAGCGATTAATCCGTGTTGCAGAGTTTTTTTTCATGATCGCCGGTATGGGTAGCAAGATAGCCAATGCTAAGGTGCCACCAATTTCACCTCGAGGATGTCGTACAGTGCCGGCAGGAGCCAAAATAGATTGGAAAATGATGAAGATGTAACAACAACAAATTGTTCCCTTTCTCAACCATGACATGGTTACATGGTACACACGTGTATTTTCAAAACGTTACAGTGGAAGAGACAAAATTCCGAAGTCCCTCTTTCTCTATGGTCGGCGTCAATATGACAGTTTTTTTTTATTGGCGTCGAATATAAGTTACATTATTTCAACTTTCTTTTACAAGTTACTCGAACTGGTGAATGTAGTCTCCCATTGTCTGAAACTTTTACACCGAAAATAGAGACACATTCGAGATCTCTTTCATGTTTTCATCTTGACGCCGACCATAGAGTAAAAGGGACTTCGGAATTTTGTCTCTTTCTACTGCAACGGTTTGAAAATACACTCATGCACTCCATTTCGGTGAAATCAACTTTCCGGACGACCCGCTGGACAAAATTTAAGACGTTCATTGAATTGAGGTCAAAAATATTTGCTTAGCCAGAGCAAAACCAGTAGGTACTCAGAACCAGGAATCGCCACTGTTTATTTGAGATTTTTAAGACTGTTTTTTGTCTGACTACTATAAAATTATATAAAACAACTTCATAGTGGGAATGGGTAATCTTTTGCGTAAGTAAAATGTCCACGGGCGTAAGGACTATATGTGTGCGCACCGTAGTCTCTCCAGTCGACATCGAGCCCGTTGTAGGCGTTCTTGAGCTTGGTCGTGATGGTGCGGAGAGTCTCCTGCGCGGCGTGCAGCACCGCCGCCTTGCTCGGGGGCGCCGCGCGCAGCTCGGGGTTTGTGGCGAGCGCCGTCATACCTTCACCGGCTAGCGATAGTTGGTAACTGCAACGGATAAATACATACTTAGCTTCTTATTCTTCTGCAGGCCCATCTTAGTTAAGAAGACTTTCTTTCCCTTGTCTTAAGTTTACAAAATAGTTTGTATTTCTCGTTGAGTTCAATTTTTTTTTTTTTTTATTGATACTGACACGGAAAGCTACATTACATAATGCACCAGTTTTCTGGTACCAGTGATGTCAGCCAAAACACCTTGGTGAATTATGTAGGTAGGTGCCATATCAGCGCTTCCCTCAATTCCGGCCAGCTACACTGAACTGGACGGAAAACACGAACTATGTTTCATATCCACTTCGACGGACCTCCATTCAGTACGGTGGTACCAACCCGGGCGGGTTTAAGCCTACCACCATGTAAGGAGAGGGAAGGGACCTACAGTTAGACGTGGAATCCGAACCACGAACAGCGTCAACGGTCAAGAGGTCACCCCTCCAAGTCCTGGCCGCGCTCAGCATTGCTTAACTTCGGTAATCGAACACTGAATATCGCAACCACTGAGCCAACGACGCTGATAAAATGTAGCCTAACACAACACAGAGACGTTCTTTACATTGTGATTACAGATTACGAGAACAGCACGTCATCCATGCAAAATACGATCAGCACCTTACATTGTTAATGGGGATTTATTATGTAGCACTGGTCCGTTGTCTATGCAATAATCCGTGATCCCGGTATGGCGATGATCGACGCACACTCCTTATAAACATGCACGTGTTATAGGCTAACACGGTGCGGTGGTGTAACCTTCGTGTCAGGTACCATAAGATAATGTACTCACGAAGCAATAGTTGTTCCGTTGTAGCAGCGTACGTCGGGCGAGGGCGAGGCGGCGACCTCGTCGTCGTTGCACAGCACGTACGGCAGGTGCGACCAGTACTTGCGCGTGTTGCGCACGCGCGCGCGCGACTCACGCACCAGACGCTCCAGCACCTCGCCGCCCCCGCCACCGCCTCCGCTCACACCTCCCAGGTCAACCGGCGACTCTGTAACACACGCAGCCGCTATTATGATCACTATTAATTTAAGGGAGTAGGGAAAAGTCTGTCTCAAATTTGTTGTTTGAAAAATGTTTTTGTGTATGTTATCAACAGACATCGGTTATTCGGAATAATTACTAAAGATGTAGGCTAATCTAGAATGCACTTTTGCATCGATCACAAAAATCCCGCAATCCCAGAATCGACCAATTTAGTGTTTTTTTTTTTGACTGGATTTTTTTTTTAAATTAAATAATTTTAAGAGTATTTTTCATACTATGCATCCGAGTAGTTGTGCATTCCCGAATTTAATGGCATCCCAGCATTTAATTAAAAAAAAAAAATTAAATTAAGAAGCCGCTTCCATACTTTTATGGCCACAAATGAACTTTAGGTAAATATTCATCCTGGATATCCGATCTCTGTCTCATCAATTCATCATCTACCTTCATTAATAACTCAAAAACAATGGCAGCAGTGAATAGGTAAACGGAGCGTGGTAAGATCAGTTGGACCGACACCATCAAGTGCATCGGACGCAAGCAGTGGTGTCACACTGGATGCGGACAGAAGCGTATGTACAGTATATGTAGAACACAAAAACATCAAGTGGCCGAAAAGGGGTCTCACCTTTAGAGCTGACTACTTTGCCAACGCTAGTTGGCTTCTTTCCTTTCCTCTTGGCGCTGCGACTGTTGCCCTCAAACTTGTATGGCTCGAAGTCTATCTCCTTGGAGCCTTTGCTTGCAGGTTCGGGGTCCGCATCCCTCCTCGCTCTTCTGTAGGAGTCGAGCTCTTTGGAATTTATGCTACCCTTCATGTATTCCAGGAACCTTTGTCTTTCTTCTGCCTTTTCCTTTAGGTATTCCATATCGTTTATATCGTACTCTTCCGAGGACCGGACACTAGATCTCCTAAGGAATGGATGTTTATTCGCGATACTTTCGTACGATGCTTCGATTTCGAAGTCTTCCAGCTCGCTATTCGCATTCTCTTGACTGTCGAAGATGTCTAGACTGTACGTTTCATCGGAGCCAATACTCCTTCGTTCTCTCTTCCCGGGACCGAAGAACGGCCCGGCGGGAGCGTTCGCGGGTACCGATCCGAGCACTGGTTTTCCGCAGCTGGCGAATATCTTCTGCGAGATGTCCTGGGAGTGCTCCTGGAAGTTCATGATGGCTTCGGAGATCTTGATGTCGATGGGTTCCACTACCATGGCGATGTTGAATGGCCCGAGAAGACGATCCGACACTTTGTCCACGGCATCTGAAATTTCAGACGAAAGCACTCACTCGTTTTGCTTAGATACAATGAAACAACCCATTAAATCTGTAATGGACTTTTCATCCTCGGTAGAACTTCACGACTTAGCTATGTCTATAGTTTTAAAAATAATTTTTAATGCATAAGATATTTTAATCGTCAGATTAGCTGAGCAGGCAAGAGCACGCCTCTCAAGTAGGAGGCGCGAGTTCAATCCCCACTGGGAGCACAATATTTACAACTTGAGTATTTGTGCTAAAATGGCTGCTGACACTCCGGTTTAGGAAAACATCGTGAGGAAACCCACTTCCAAGCCGGTTGGTCACCGTGGAAATGTATGGCTAAAAAACCTCATACCATTTAAATGAGAGAGGCCTGTACCCAGCAGTGGGGTCAATTGCCTGCAAAAGAAGAAGGCATTTTAAATTATAATAAAATACTGAGTACTTGCCGAAATAGTAAAGATTTCCTTAATTACTTGTAGATCTCTTCCAAAAAAACGTTTACAGTCAGATAACATAATTTCCACAAATTCAACAAACAATTGAAGAACGCTGTATAGCGGCCTCTAACTTGTCAGTTTTTTTCTACAACTTTATAATTTCTTAACGTATTGCACTAACGTTTACGTTTTTGGAAGATTTTCAATTTAGGAAATAAAAAAAAATGTATGGCTGGATGCTTTGTCAACTGGAATTATAACAGATATTTTCATAAAAATCTCTAGTGACATTTATCTAGACTAAGTCCGTTTTTTTCCAGGATGGACTAACATTTCACCAGCGTTGCAAGCTTCACACTGCTAATGATTGCATTCGATAAAAAAGTTATCTACTTTTATCGATTGAATACTCATTTTCCACGTATTAAACCAGCCCTCAGCCCATTTAAGCGCGTGATTTCTTAGGTACTAACTAAAAGTTTAAACCAGGCGGAAACCCGTGTGAAGTTGTCGACTCAGAAACTTACAAAAAATGTAAACGGCTCCGCGAGTGACTCGCTTGCGACGGGCGCGAAGTACTCGGGCGAGTCACTCGCGGAGCTTTTTACACTTGCGAGTATTCCATGAGGTTCTCGCCCGACAAATTAAATCATTTAAATTTGATTAAATTTAAATTAAATTATTTAATTTAATTTACATTAATTTAATTTAAATTTCATTACTTATTTAATTTATTATTTAAAAACAGTTACATGACTATTTTAAATTTGTGTGAAGTTGGCAACGCTGCAAACGTCACTTTAGTGTCTTGGAAAAAAATGGACTTTAATCACCGGGACAGTGCGTCGCAGCTTCAACGATTCAAATCATAATTGAATGTGTTTTTTGGATGATCTAATGTAGATTTAAAAAGCGACTTGCTTAGAAAGACAAAAACTGCATTCTCTTACGCTTGTATTTGTAATTTAAATGTCTTATGATAAGGACTATAAGGCTCTTGTGCAGTGGGAAAAGTGCAGCGGAACGATGTGTTGAAAGAGACGCACGTGATCAAAGAGAAGAAAAGTGAACTAAAATAAATGCTACCTCTTGTTATATAACAGTAAAAATTCAATGAACAGATGAGTGAGGTTATAATGTTGGCTGTTAAAGTGTTCTGCTGGTTTTTTTCGAAATAAATTCGCAAAACATTTTTCAGTCGTGTTATTCTATCCTGCCGTGCACACACACGCCACGCATACGCGCGCAGCATTATGGTCCGTGATGTCTGAATTCCATTGCCGCCTGAAGTCTATCTCTGTCGTTGGTTAGAAGCCTGGAAGTGTACGGCATGGCAACATCGCACGTAGGCCGAAATTGTATGGGATTGCCACGTTGCCACATTTCACTGTCAAAGCAACGTCACAATCCCATACAATGCTGGTATACGCCCGACGCTGCCATGCCGTGCACTCCCAGGCTTGCAAATAGAGACAGAGATAGTTAAAGAGTACAGGGGGCTATGGTGAATGCGTGGTGACAGCGTACTGACCAACGTATGCGTCCCAGTGGTGCGCTAGGTCCGCGTGCAGTGGCAGACAGCCGCGCACCACGTTGATGCAGAAGCGTGAGCAGGCGGGCGGGCTGGTGCCGACGCCGCCGCTGGCGCACGCGCCGCACCACCGCATACGCGCCCACGCCGTCGCACACTCCACACTCACGCCTACCTGCAATCACCACAAATCTTAAAATAATTTATGTACAATTCGATTACTTACAATTTTTGAGATAAAATAACTTAGAAAAATATAAAGAAAAATCTGTTCAACGTGTTGTCCGAAGCGGGATCGCCAACGACTGAATCGTAAAAAAATCTAACACAATTGAAAAATCCTGAGCAGACTCTAGTGTCCGATGCTAGCGACGACAGCATATCGTTGGATGTAAATTCTAACTATGCAGTCAAACATGCTCACAGCGAGGAGATCGCTAAAAAATGTAAAGTAACGCCATCTAGCAGGCAGAAACGGAACTACCAGACGCATTAACGATGAATAATATGAAGACGAATTTCGGAAAGCGACATGTAGTCCGGACAGCTCAGTTGGTTAGAGCATTGAGGGTTATACTCAAGGACGCGGGTTAGAGTCCCGCTTCGGACAACACATTGAACATTTATTTTTCTTTGTATTTTTCAAAGTTAATTTATCTGGTGCATCGACTGCAGCATTACTTTACAATATAAAAATTGTTAGTAAATCGCCAACGACTGAATCGTAAAAAATCTAACACAACTTTAAAAGTCTTTACAGAACACGCGGTTCTCTCGCGCTGTATATGATATATACACCGAAATAGAACCCTTATGTTGTTTAGGTTAATCTAAGTATATCCGGTTATTGTGATTTAATTTAAATGCTGAACTCACAAAGGGAGATCGCGGGTGTATTTGTAAAGATCGAAAAAATGGAACGGAAGAACGAAAGTATATTTCATTTTACCATATCGATCGGTAATGTAGACACGTTCCGGCATTATTATTCGAGCATCCTCTAATGTTGACAGGTCGGTGTATATGTAGTTGTGAGATCGCAGGAATTGACTATCTCATGAAAAAATCACTCGAAGAAATGGACCATTCCTTGAAATAATCATAATTTTCGAATCGTAACCTAAACCTAACCTAAAACTATCCTAACCAAACCTAAACCTTCCATATCGTCGAACCATAATTAATTTTATGAAATCATCATCATTTCCATAACCTAACCTGACCTATAATTGGCTGAGCGAAGCGAAGCCTAGAACTCGACTAGCGTAAAAAACTTTTGGTGTCTGTTTGTCTGTTTTTCCGCGCAACTCCTCCTAACCGGATTGCCCGATTCGGCTGAAATTGTGTAGGGTTATTCTATACGTCGATTGCTCGTGCACCACTCATTTTAAACTTTCTAGAAGAATTGGCAAGAAACTTCGCTGGAATGTTTCTCTAAACGGTTAGGCCGATCAGGCTGATTTTTTTAAGGTTTATTCTTTATACCAATAGCTCTTCCATACCAATTTTCAACTTCCTGCAAGAACTGGCGAGAAACAGCTGGAAAATTCCATGGTCCACTACTCCTCAACGGTTCGGCCAATTAGGAGAATTTTGGGGGATCATCTATGTGTCAACAGTTCGTCACACTAGTGTCACAGGGTGCTACTCAATCCAGGACAACTATACTGGACGAAGTAAGAGTACCCATCCTCGCTCGCTATGCTCGCTCAACCATCAGTAAACGCCGACTACATACACCGATATTACAAATTAAATATTACCTATATATCAATCTGTTTACCTAACATATAAAATAATTCATAATAAATGCATTTAGCAGCAATAAAATGAGAGTTTCTTGTAACCTGCTTATTTCCAGGACAAGTTGTTAATGCATGTTGGTTCTGCAAATTACGAGTCTTTCAGGTTCTTGACTTCGTCTATATATAAGCCCAACACGCTGGCTACGGCGGCGGTTGCCACACATCCGGGTTATTACAACCGCACAACCGCACTGAATAAAGGTCGGTCGAAGCGGCTATGAAACATAGTTTGTGTTTTCCGTCCAGTTCAGTGTAGCCGGCTGGAATTGAGGGAA
>WYDE02206862.1:4565-15956 GCA_009867175.2 Adela reaumurella
CGTCTTCTACAAGTTCAAAGATGAGTACAATGTGTAAGCGCGCGCGGTGCGAGCTCACAATCTCACCAGACTTTATCACATCTCTTCTAAGTTGACGGATGCGTCACATTGCCGTTTGGATAATATAGAATTTGATGGGCTCCCTTTTCCTTTCGCCTTCAAATAAAATGCGAATAAAGTTCGCTACGTTGGCGTGCCGCCTGGCGCGTTCTACAAGGAGGTAGTCGCTTGAGTGGGGATCTCTAGGTAAGCTCGAGTGGCGCCCGGCTGGGGTCTGGGGTGGAGCGCTCGATGTATGTGAGCGCGTACGCTACGCGTGTGAGCGAGTACGTACATTACAACAGAACATTCCACACTTACATTGTGCAATACAGCGGTGAATATATTCCTGAGCTCTTTTACTCGATGTAAATGAATGACAATAAGGAAGTGTTTATATGGTAATTTAATATTTCGAAGGATATGATCTTGGTGCTGTAAATTAATATAGTAGGGTAAATAAATAAAGAAGTCTTCTCGTATTGTAAAAAATTAGAAAAAAACATATTATTTAAAATCGTTTTGTGTTCATTTTGGCGAAGCAATATGTTTACCGTCGTGATCTCACTCGGCTTACAATTTTATGATAGAGGAATACGAGATTAACAAAAAAATTATCAAATTTATCTAACTGGCTAAAAGAGGCTGCTGAGCAGATTTCGTTATATTATTAAATTAACAAAACACAATTTATGTTGATTATTTTTAAGGCTAAAATTGCAAAATGCAGATAGAACCAGATCGCCGGCAGAAATGTATTGCACACGAAAAACACTCACCTACGATATAAATTAACCAGAATAAAGAGACACATCACCGCCAAGCCCACATACGGATACATGTTTTATGTATAAAGATAAACCAGACTTACCACTCAAAAACAGAAAAAAATACACAAACCCGACTATAATGTTGATTCATTTACCTTTCAAACAATAGAACAAATAAGTACGTGATGTACATTTTTACTATGTAGATAACAAACTAGGTACTCTATACATTACAACATTAGATATAATTTATCTCCAACAATAATACCTGCGCTCGATGACCACTAAGAAGTACACAGCTATGAACATTTAACAAATCATTGTCACACAGCTTCAATAATTAGTTTCACGAGACCTGTAATTTATAGGAAGAAGTAGATATCTCTGCATAATATAAATAACTTTGACTCTCATCGAGCGCTTGACGAATTTGCTAGTTATCTGACACAAACCATTAAGCATTTCAAGAAGCACCATATATTAATTTGGGTACTTCTACGTGCATATTTCCAGAGTTCTGTCAGATGCCTAATTTAATCATCTACCGGTGTGCCCCCCGTCTGAGATGGCTCGATTCTGCTTTCTTGAAAGCACTTTAATTCTTGCCAATATTAAGAGTAATCGCGGCCATCTTTAACGCGTGATTTGGGATGTTTAACAGAAATAGTAGTTGTAACTGATTAGCATAAGTGTACAATTGAAAGGTTATTGTCCCAGCACGTTCTGATTTCACTTCTTGCTGTAACAAAAGACACGTGTTCAACTTCAGCCCAGAGTCTATCAATAATTATTTAATTCTTTCATAGGTTTCAGGAAGCAGTGTATTCTGTCATGGGTCATTTAAAAATATTATGTGGACTTATTACCAGATGACTTATTTTGTAACTTTATTGATTCGCATTTCTTATTCCTTATTTCTAGGTTATGTACTTGAAGTAATCGTTGCCGGTTAAACTAATTCAACATAAAATATTCTGTGAGCACTTGCCAGATGACATTGAGAATAATCTACCTACCCAAAGATATATCACATTTTCAACTTACCCTATACAATTTGAGCTTAGTATTTCAGTCTTTAAACATTTAAACCTAACCTGCTTCCTTAAACCTTGCAGAATACTCATATGTTTTATGATTTTGAAACGCAATGATTTCATCGCGATAAAGAACGAGCAATCGGTAGCAATGTTACCAAGTAACCAGCATTAATTTTTTTTTACAGTTAAGGTGAAAATCACAAGCTTGTGTTCAGAGTTTGTTATTTCTTTGTGTACTAGCTTTAAAGAATCAAAAACCATGCTGCGATAAGCTGTGTTCTTATTTATGCCTTTTCAATCTTCCATTGTTAAAAAATTTGGAGTTTTGTTTTAGTTTGTTTATTTATTGATGGCGCCTTACAAAGTTTTACTGATTCTTGTTATGTTT
This sequence comes from Adela reaumurella, assembly GCA_009867175.2. Lineage (NCBI taxonomy): Eukaryota > Metazoa > Arthropoda > Insecta > Lepidoptera > Adelidae > Adela > Adela reaumurella. The sequence continues at coordinate 6,800 of WYDE02206862.1, forward strand.
ACTTCTGATTTAGTTTCTTTTAAAATGTACTCATTACTTTATTGAGCATCTTTTAGTTGATAGGCGTATATTTTAGAAATATAATTGAAATGCAAACGTTTTATTTATTTTGAGAGTTCTCATCTAAATGTGGCAGGTAAATTTCTGGAATGTACTTTATAAACGCAGATGCAGTGAATGCTACATCTATGAGTACGTAGGTAGTTAGTTGTATTTTCGTTGATGTAAAGAGAAGTTCGAGGAGGAGTTTTGGCTAATTTTACTATAGATTCAGATGTACTGTTGTACAGATGTACGGTGATTGTGATTAGCAACTGATTGTAGCGTCACTCGCTGCTTCCCCTCCTGCCTAACCTCAAGGTACGGTTTCACAGGGGAGGGAGTTTATGCTGTTGGTTTGTTTGTTCTCTATATTTTTACTAGTTTTATTTAGTTATACCAGTTAATATAATTAAAGAGGCGATATTGTTTTGTTTTTAATACTGGATTAAGTATCTATACACCTACCTACATACATAGGGTACGTTAGCATAGATATAGAATAACTAAACAACTAATATGTTAGTGCCTGCTTCGATTTCTTTATTTTAAATAAAAAAGACATATTTTGCATGAAGTACGGAATCGAATGAGACTTTAGACGTTCTGTACAAATTTTATATTATATAAATATGTTTTACCTTTACGGATTCATAAGAGGCTTCCTAAAACGTTTTATAGTTAAATAATTTTGTTGTTATAGTAATAATCTACCACTACGCTTAGAATTTAATTTGTTTAGGCTCTTGCTGTCGGATTTCTCAAAGAAACGTAGGCAAGCAATACCTAGAGGGAGGAGTGAATGAATACATACTAAATTATATTTGGTGCTAAAGTAGATGTTACGAGTTTCGACCGCGACGCCATGGCCTAAGCGAAATTCAAGTTTTGGACAACGATGCGCAAGCGCAAGCGCAAGGGAGTGATTACAGGTGTTTGGTAGAGTTGCTAGTAGATCGTATCGAGCCGTTGTCGTATGCATTCCTGTTATTGATGACGAGTTGGAGTTGCACTTTCAGTGGGATCAGATCTCGCTCAAGCTCTAGACCGCGCGTTCATTTTGATTAGTTAGCTAATAAGATAGGTACTGTAAACTATCATTGGGTTTTGGGTTTTGTTATTATTGCGTAGACTAAGCGCTGAAGTAGGAGTAGCCATCTAAGGTTCAATGCTTTATTTTTAAGTACAGGGATGTGTTGGTGGGTGTGACTCGACGACCTTCCATACATTTTGGTACATTGCGTTGCGTCTAAACGACAACTTGGAGTCTCCGAAATTTGTTATTTTTCGTAAATTTAATAAGCATTATAGACTGATTAGAGGTAAGGTCTGGCGCGTTTTGCACTGACGATTAAATTATTAGGTGTAACGTACGACTAAAAATTGTTTTCGGAATAGCGCTTCGAAAGAGACTGATTTTTGGCAGATTGTGATCGTTTGTTTTTTGGCCTATATTCAAAATTGTTCAGCGTTTTTTTTTGTATGATTTTGTTGTATGTTTTTCTAAATTCAAAATTAATTCTTGGACGGAGGAGATGATTGGGTAAATAATGCTTTATCTAAATTATAGCGATTGTCTAGGATATGATCTCGAACTGAGGGCAGAGTGTGAGTCGGCTTGCAGGCCCCCACCGGGCCTCGCAGCAGCAGGCTCGACACTCTTAGAACACATCCCTGTTGTTTAATTTCCCGTAGAGTTAATACTTAGCACTCTTAAGACTGTATCTGTGACCTGTTTATGTTTATCTTGCTAAAATTTTAAAAGTCGCATCACTTAGTGTCCTGACTTTAATCCCATGTGTTCTTTCAAATCTTCTTGTTGGCGTTTTAATTATTTTATAAGGAGACAAAAATAATTTATTGGTTGTTTATTTAAATTTTATTTAACTTATTGCTTACCTTATTTTATTTTCATTGGATTTTTTTCTATTTAATATATCTACATACCTAAACATAGAATGGCCTCTCATGTTTTTGTACATAATTCGAAGCATTTTGTCTCGATTTTAATGTCGGCCACGCCATTAAGGTAACTATTTAAATTTATTTCAGTTCTGTTTTTGTAAAACAAAGCTGTAGAAGGATATTAACTATGTGTACCTATTTATATATGTAATCACATTGTAAACGCGGCTGCATTGAGTTAGTGTCATTTTGTTATGTCTGCGGAGACATGTTTTTGTTACACTTCACCACTGTTCACTCATTTATTTGTTTATTATAGATAAGTAATGATTTTTATGTTTTTAAATACTTACCTACACAATTACAACTAATTCGTAAGTATAGGAAACTTCCGCATTTACTGAAGAGCTTATTCGGTTCGAAGCAAACGTTCGAAACGACGGTAACTGAATGCACCCTCTTTCTATTCAGATGTGCCAAATCAATCATTGTAAACGTATATGCTACACGAAGCAGACGACTCACCAGCCCATACTGTTTATGCTTTCACATATATGTATATGTTAGGAAACTGTTTGATTGCACTGTATACACTGAATCTGGTGAAAACTCTTAGCAGTGCGAGTTTATGGGCAACATATTATTGTACAGTGACCGTATGTAAATGATCTGTTCGACGTTATTTGTCCGTTTGAAGCGTTCAGGTCCACTTACGAGTACGTTTTTGAACTAATACCTCTGTAAACATGATAACTACAATATAATGTAAACGTCACATACCTACTGGACTAATCAATAGTAAAATCATAATATAATATACGATTATGGAGTTTTTAATAAAATCAAGTATACAAAAATTAAACGAAGCTTTTATTGATAAACTTTGTTACGAATACTTGTTGAGTATAGTAATAGTAGGGCTTACATCTACTTCCACTAACCCTAAGGAAAGAGGAGCACAGCACTATATTATTATGAGCACACAGAGACGAGAGTCCGTGCTCGGAGCTTAGAAAATCAGCAATCAGCACTCAATACTCGTACATCACCATCAGTCGCATTCATATGTTGTCTACTCCGCTAACTTTATCTAGTATTATGCTTTGCATAATCCCTTTCCTGGTTTCGGTGCCCGCTATTTTCTTTAACATCCCTTTCTATTATTTTTTTGCATGTCTGAATTACATTGAATGTTCTTTTAGTTTTGTTTATTTCTTACGACACATCATTGTGACTTACTTTATCGGTTTCTATTTAATTTTATGTAGCGCCTACTTTTATTTTATCATTACATTTTTTAGTAATAATCGTTTTGTTTTATTTATTTTCCTTATTATGATTTGAGTCCGATAAAGTTCCCTTTGATAGAATGCAAAGTATGAGATGTGCGTGGAACAGTGCTCGCAAGCCCCGTTTCCCCACTAGGACATGCGAACGATGAGCATTCGGCCAACGTTGACACTCCTAAAGTGTCGAAGCATCGCACAGTAAGCGCCCGACGTCGAAAGACGACCGGCTCTCGTTGGATGGGGATTATCCCCGGTTTGTTTTGCGTTCTGATTGCAGGTAAAAGATTATTCACGTGCCACTTGTGTCAGAAAGTGTTGTGCTCGAAGGCGTCTCTGAAGCGGCACATAGCGGACAAGCACGCCGAGCGGCAGGAGGAATACCGCTGCAGCATATGCGAGAGGGTCTACTGCTCCCGGAACTCGCTCATGACGCACATATACACCTACCACAAGTCCCGGCCGGGCGAGATGGATCATATCAAGTTCAGTTTCTAGTGACTACTCGGACGGAGTTGGCGCGAGCGGCAGCTCCTACACGGCGCAGCGAGCAAGGAGAATCGCAACTCCTCGCTCCACCACCACCGCTGCCAACATTCCACCACCGTATTTAACTCCAACATTGAAGGTTAGACATAGCCAGTAACTAGGCACATTGAAACTCATACGCGAGTACGATGCGTCGTCGATACTCACACAACTTGCAACTAACAACGCTCTAACTACTGTAATCACACACTCAAGTTCTAACGAGGGCCAAGATGCCGCCATATTTAACACTCGAGTTTTTATTTCGAATTTCTTTTCATTTTCCAATTTGTTTTCGCTCCTGCCCTCAGCCGTCCCTCCCGCGCCTCTCTCCCCGCGCCAACGCCTCCGAGACCCTCGCTTCCCGAACCTCACGATACTGGACGTTGTGTTTGCTTGACGCATGCTTCTTTAATTTCTTATCTGTTACGCGTTCAGTGTCATTGTGGTTGGAGAGACCTCACTTCCGATATCATGACGTGGTGTACCTGTGTAGTTAGTCGATGTGTACAGTGCTATACTAGTATATATTATCATCTCATATACGTGCTATATGTTGTGTAATGCTGTTTATATATGTATGTATATATATGTATATTGTGAGTGTGCGTCGTGTGCGCGTGCGCTCCACGTCCCCGCTACCGTCTCCTAATACCCGGTCTCGTGACGTTTCAGCCGTGCCGCCGCTCCGGATGCCCCCGCCGACAGCGGGAGGGATCAACGAGCCCCAGGAGTGTCCCTACTGCCGCAGGACATTCTCATGTTACTATTCACTGAAAAGACACTTCCAAGACAAACACGAACAGTCGGACACTTTGTACGTGTGTGAGTTTTGCCACAGAAGATATCGGACCAAGAACTCGCTGACGACGCACAAGAGCCTCCAGCACCGCGGCTCGAGCGGCATGCTCAAGCGACTGCTGAAGACGTCGGCGCTGCAGAGCGCTCTCGCGCCGGCGCCGCACCATCTGTTCGAGCTGGCGCCCGGCGCCGGCGCCGAGCGCGCGCCGCCGCTGCCGCCGGGCCTCCAATGACCACCAACCATGGCCTAGACGGTGTCGGCATCTCGAGCCGCGCACCGTGCCCACTGCTGTCGATAGTGTAGCCGACGCCAACGATCAGTATTGAAGCAGATGCTCGCCGCATCGACAACTATGTCGGAGGTGTAGTGACTCTCGAGCGACCTCCGCACGTGAAGATGTCCGATAGTGTTCAACATTGACAATGTAACCCAGAGCAATATTAAAGTATTATATTTCTAGTACTGCCAAAAATTGCCAACCTGTATTCTAAACGAACTTTTTAAGAATTTATCGATTCAATGTCTATTAGTGTCAAATTAGATTCGAGATCTGTACAAAGAAACGTACAAATTAAAGTTAAATAGAAAATCGTATTTTTTAAATAACTTTTTCGAAAAGCCAAAACTTAAATGTAACAGATTATTTAGAAGCAAAAAGTATTCAAAATTTTTAGATTTAAAACTGTTACTGTTGATTAAATTTAACGTAAAATTCAGTACAAAACGTTTTCTAAATGGGCGCTCGAGCCAACTGTATGCTTGTACTTTCTTTGCTCGTTCTAAGATCTGTGTGATGCTCCTTAGAATGTAGATCTGTGCCTTTCGTTGGTTACCGTAAGATCAGCATTATTCGTGTAGTACATACGCCGACAGCGGCTTGCAGCGAGCGGACCTGACTAGGACCAGAGAAACATCTCGGCAGTGACGCGCCGGCGCGTGCGCGGCACACGTCGCACGCCGTACGTTACACGCGGCACGCGCCGGAAGCCTCGGGAGAAGGACTCTACCGCGCGCGCGGGGACCTCCTTCGATACAGGGTTACAAATGTTAGCGTTGGGACATTAGTAAAATTACGAAGAAATGACTTAGGACCTAGACCTAGTGAGTCGTCGCGTAGATCATTTCTTCGCATGAGGAGTGTAGATCGAATCGTATGAGAGGATACGTACAATAAATTGTGGCTATTCTCCACATAGATTAAACCGCATGGTGATGCGTTCAACATTTACCGAAGAAACAATCTCCCTTCAATAGATGGAGCAGTTTTTAATTTGGATCATATCATCATAATTTTGTGTAAGTATACAAAATTGTAAAAACAAAACGCGAATATGGGCCTTCCCTCGACTTCAAGGGCAACATTTGATTATTGTCTCTAATACAAGTAATTAATTGTACAAGACTCTGTGTCGAATGGAAGCGTTCGCAGCAGCCGTTCTATTGAAGAGGGGATGCTTCTTCGGGGTTGAATGCATTTTATAATCGTGAGAGTGTAATCATAATTCATTTAAAGATAAAGACAAAGAATAGTAGCTGTAAGTATTAATAGAAAATATATAAATCGTATTGGTTTTCCCTTTAAATTTGTAAGTGTATAGTGACTTCTTATCTAAATGTCGACCAACTTTAGCAAAGTTCTTGTTATAAAACAAATATATTAGGCTAATAACCGCGACATTTTAAGTTTATCTGTCGATGATAACATTACGACGATGTCTCTGTTAGACGTTGCTTAAATTAAAAACAAAATGGTCAAATTATAAGATTGAAAAATTCAAAATTTTAAAATTTCAAACATATCCTTCCAGGGTTTTACTGCTAAAATTGGAAAATTATATAAATATATAACTTAATTCTTGTAAATATAATTGTAAAGATGCGAATTTTAATTTTTTTAAAGTTTCCTTTGTCGCCCAATGGGACGCCCACGATCGGCAACGCATACCATTGTGCGCGTCACCTAACAGTCGCCATTACATAGCACAGCGTCGCTCGACACGACACCGTGATGATATCAAATACAAAACCAAAGAAACGTTTATATACTTTTGTCAAAGAGTTTTGTGCCGATTGCATTTATTAAACTAGTTTAAAATACGAGGTTCGTTAAAATTAAGTACGCATACCTAACGAGCGAAGTGATCTTATAGTGCCATACGGTGAAGGAGCCGCACACCTTCGAAAGTTTCCGCGCACCCACTTCGCCGCGCCGACCGCACGAGCTCCCATACGTTGGGCCAACTGCATGACGAATGTTGTAAGTAGGTATCCTTTACCCTTTATCAGATACGAATGAAACCTTTACCATAGTTGGCACAACGTGTACAAGACAAGGCCCGTTAGAGGAAATATAAAGCAAACGTTACTTCAGTAGGTAATAGCTAACGGCTGATCATCGCGCATCGTTCCTGTAGTCCCATTACAATGTGGCACAGTGCCGGCCGGTGCACAGCTGTAATCAGCAATTCATTCTGTATTGTGATCTGCGTTGCGGTGGTCCCAGGCTTTCGTGATATCGATGCAGCCCCAAAAGTATTACGTTCCAATTAGCAGCAAACTGCAGCCCCCCTCACCCAGCTCACTCACAGTAAATGTGCAGTTTTATTAAATTATTTTTATTTTTTATTCCATATAGTGCGCCTTCACATTGCGTTTGAAAGATCCCATACATTGCCGGAAATGAGATAGAGAGGATTTAAACATATAATATTTTACGATTTAGATGTGGTATGCATCACGATGGAAGGCAATTTCATGGCAATAGCTTCAAACGATGTATACTTAGTTAGTATTAGTTAACAGGGGGATTGAGCTGATAACAAAAATGTCTGACGAGTAGGAGAAAAATATTTTCATTCATATCTGAACGAAAGCAAGAGCGAACATATTTCATTTAATTAAGGTACACTTGTTGCATTAGGCATAACTAAACACTAGATAAAATTGGTCCTTGAGGAGTGTATCGACAAACATATAAGATTTAAAACTTAGCGCCCATCAGTTTACATTTCTTAAATTTTAATTTCTTACATTACACAAAATTGTATTATCTATAAGTATATATATATCCCATGAATAATCGGGAAATCTGGCTGGATACTGCAGCTAATTGGAAGTAATATTTTATGGCAAAACCGAAAATGGAAACACTGGACCACCAAAATGTATACATTGAAAGCCAGCAGATATGTGTGAATGAAATTTTACATACGGTCAGGGCTATAATGAATGACATATCACGAAACTACATAGTCAATGATGAAAATTACGTTTCCACATTCGACTCGAACTAAAATATGCTCTCTAAAATGAAAATACACAATTCAAAATATTTAGACTCAAGGCGAAGGTCTAACCTTTATACTAAGATAAAATCACGAAAAAACACGAGTTCTGAAAATAATATTCACATATCGGAAAATATCGCTTCGAGTGATGAAAGAATTCTCTCGGTAATATCATAATAGTTAAACTTGAAATCAGTATTTTATTGAAATAATATATTTTGTAATATATGTAGCATCTCTCAAGCACGCATACGGTTCGAGAGAAAAAGCGAATTTATGTTTAATTGAGCTCTTTGTCTTTATCTATTATTATTATTCTGCCGATGTACTATAACTGTATAAACTATAATGGGTTAGTTGTTCGTATTTCATTTTCTGTATTGCATTTATTTGAAAAACTTTAAACGTGTACCTACATTTAAGTGGTTACTTTAAGTTTGTAATTTTTCTTTTCGAAACGTTACATATACATACTATGTGATATTTTATATTGAACTGTTATTCGTATACACACAATGATTGTCTTTTATGTTGTATGAGCTAATCGTCGTCTAGATTTTAATTTGTAGTGTGACATCAGGGTTTAATTTAGCGACAGTTGTTTCCGTGGGTGATGCCACCTGATCCTCCCGACGTCCAGTCTGAGAGGTGAATATTGTCGATGACAGGAATGTGTGAGCTTTCATCGGGAGTCTGACCGTAGGATAATGGTGATGACGGGATAGTGTGAGGTTGCATCATTCACAACACGAATGCTTTCTTACCTCGTGGTGAAAGCCACCGGGAAATTTTATTACCTCAACTATAATTTCGAGAGTTTCAGGTCGATACGTTGGATTTAAAATAGAGTTGTAGAGACTTTAAAACGTAAGCCCGAGACTTCGGTGTATCCGTAGATCGGCGAGTCTTTAAATGTATCGGGGCGTAGGGAATACTTGAGTATTTAACGAGAATTTTATGAATAAATTTAACATTATCATTATTGACTTATACCATATAAATAAGCTGGATTAATTTCCATTATGTACCTACGTATGGATCAGTAAGGATTAGTAATATATTTAACTCGTTTTGAACTACAAAAGCCAGCCAGATCGAAGGTACTGAAATAAATTATTGCAAAATGAATTATTTAAAGTGATCGACTCGCGGAGCTTAAAGGGAGACGGCGGGTAGTTTAAAATTAAAGTTATGTAAATATTTTCTAAACTAAAACAAATCGTGGCGCGGAATCGGATGCCCCGTGATATTATTAACTGTAGGAATAAAAATTTAATGGAAAGGATTTTTTTATATATTCATCTTAACAT
>WYDE02206973.1:0-15943 GCA_009867175.2 Adela reaumurella
ATTTACATGATATGAGAGGATTTAGTCATACACTTCCACGGTGACCAACCGGCTTGGAAGTGGGTTTCCTCATGATGGTTTCCTTCATCGGAGTGTCAGCAGCCATTTTTGCGCAAATCCTAAAGTAATAAATGTTGTGCTCCCAGTGGGTTTCTAACCCACACCTTCCGCTTGAGGGGCGTGCCCTTGTCCGCTCGGCTAATCTGACACTAATAATAGACATAGATAATAGTAAAATTTAAAATATCGAAAAATATCTGAGCTTCAGACTTTGAAAAATGGTGGAAAAATGGCGAGCCAGACGACTTTGAAAAATGGCGAAAAAGTGTTGTTTAAGTCCTTTTTAACCTTTAACGTTCCCTTTTTTAAAGTCGTCTGGTCATTTTTCGATGTTTTAATTTAAATTAATTTTGAACTCCTTTTGGATACAACTAACAGCAATTGAGATAGGAATTTTTAAACTTTATAAAGTGTTGCCATTTCTGCACGCAACGGCTCCCAGTTGCCAGACCAACGTGTTGTTGATGCCGAAAAAATAAGGAACACGACCAGCATAATCATTTCCATAACAAAATCACATGTTTTTTTCACTGCCTCCTAAGTCTTAAGCCATTATGATACGTTGTAAATATGCGCAACTTTCTGCATTCATAGAGAAGGGCCGTGAACTTTCGATCGAAAGTATGAAATTGGCGATACATCCGGTCACGTATCATCACTTGTTGGTCGATCTATAGTTACTGAATTCGATCCTCACCACAATCTACTGCATCCAGCAAGATAACAAACAACCTCCATAATTGGAAACGGGAAGCCTGATTGCCTCACTTGTCGGCATGTGCACAGGGAGGGCCCTGTTATTAGCCGCAGTAACTTCTAAGCATAGCAGATGTGAGGAATAAACAGTAAATGTAGTAGACATGTGTATCGATCTAAGACTCGTGAAGAGCTCCTAAGCAATGTCATCTGAAGATCAATTCATGAAATGATGAAATACTCATAGAATAATCTAAGACGTTACATGGTATGATCGTGCCGTCTTCTTTCTACCTTATTCTACGAGGAACAAGGCAGACTCATCACTCCGGTAGACTACGAACTATGGTACATACTTTCCCCCCATATGGTTACTCGGGCAGCTCTTCAAGTTGGTTGGCTTCTCTTTGTCGTCTATAACCCACGAGGCAGTTTTGACGAAATTGAAGCAATCAAAGATCAAGAGTACAATGTTGACACAGTTCACGCCTTTTACTGGTCTATTCGCTGGTATTTATCACATCCCCGCCACATCACACGCTCATGTGATTTACGTGAGTACGGAGGCAGGGCGCTGATGAACGTTCCGTTCTGTATCTTCCTGTATCGTTCTGTATCTTTCTGTATCTTCATTGTTTCTGATTTTGCATGAGCTCTCGAATGTAGCTTTCGTTGAATGCATTTCCCACTCTGTTTTTTCCACATGTAGCACTACTGCTAAGTTCTTACATCCACTATGCTTCTACCAGTGCAATCACATGCATTATCATCGGAGTTGATGCAACTACACTTCCTACGCCCAAGAATCACCTAATGCGCCTTTTAGAGTGCTGGGAAAATAATGACGTTAATGAACTTTTGTCTTCTCTGTTACTAGGTGTAATAACTTCGTTAGGAGTGTTTGATGGTCGTTTTATCTATCGGTTAAGTACTTGTTTTACATCATTATTGATTATGAAATGTGTCTTCATTAGTATTTACAAAATTAAAACTTCTAAAAAGTGTTCCCTGAAATTTTAAGACTTCAGATTTTAAGGATTATAACTAGAAATGAAATTTGTTTTTCTCTGAAGATTGTATGGAAAATTCTGACTTCTGGTGGTAGAATTTTAAATGTTTTATGTTCAATTCGTTGTTCAGTAGTTCGAGTTACGAAAATAATATTCGCATGCTCGTGAACGGGTGAACTAGGAATAACTAAGAAAGAAAAAAAAGAAAATATGTTTATTTTTCTCACAATATAAAACAATAAAAATAACATAAAACGTATAATACATATCAGTGAGAAAAAATGGGACCCAGCGCAGCCTTTATTTCAGACGACAAGACTCAGCGAGGAGTCTGGTGTGTGGCCTGCAGGCTCCTAAACGAAGATGCTTGCAGGCTTCTACGAATAATGAAAAGATTTCCCGCAAGTAGCTCACAGAAGCTAATTTTAATGCAGTACCTAACTTTAAATTCAATGATATTTTTTATATTAAAGTGCTCCAGAAAACCAAATAAAAGGGGTTAAAGATTTAATGGCTTCTTATTTATCCAATACCGATTTAATAGTTACGATTTGAGTTATCTTTTTGTAGGTATCTACTAAATTATCTATCTATTACAGATTATCTACTACAGAAATTACTCAATCAGTTTGCACCTAAAACAAAACACTATCATTATAGGAAACTGAAAACTCTGAAATTGTCAAAAGATTGCCATACGTCGCAAATCACATTCCTTCGTCGTAGTACCTGACCTGTGATTTCCTGCTTTGACCAATCTCTTACAAAGTATTCGAAGTGCTGAAAATTACGTATATTAAAACCTCACGTTGAGTGGCTTCAATATACACAATTTTGGATTTTGTTTTCCGTAATGAGCTTGCACGTCGCTGTACAATATGTATACTGTATGGAACAGAAACTTTCACGAAAAAGACAAAAATAATACAATATTTAAAAAAAAACTCAAAGGTCTGTTGCTGAATACGAATTTAGATGCGAAAGCATACAGTTCATAGTTTATTGATATTATATATGTACATGAAACCATTCTTAAATTTCGGTCAACCTGGTGGCGAAGTTGGTTAACGCATTGGCAGCTAAAGCCGGAGACCCAGGTTCAAATCCCGGTCAGGCGAAAGTTTTGTGAGTTTTTTGTTTCATCTATATGCTTACATATCACTTTGTACAGTTTATCGCATACTTAGGAACCACCTTTTCATCTTTCTCTCTTAAATAAATAATACTTATATGCGAGACTCTTTTCGTTTTATTACGAACTAGATTTCAAATGTTATTTATAGTATATATATGATTTATTGAAAAAAAAAATTGCTGAGCATACACGATTAAGTTGAGGTATTGTTTTTTTAAAGAAGACCGCAAACCTATTTCTAAAAACATTACATGGGCATATCAAATAAATGGGCACCATAAGTATGTATATCGCGTTAAATAGGTTTCGCACGACAACCCTCTAGTGCAACTGTCTATCTGGTATGGCGCCCCCGAAGTGAAATTAACTGCATCGGAGCATGCGCTTCGACCCCTCTGATCCTGCCACCCATACCGGTGTTCATTAATATATAAATATTGTAAATTTTAATAAAATTCATAAGTACGTACTGTAAACAGCACAAAATACAGTACAAATAAATTTTCTGATACCAGGAAAGTTAAAAATTTTAAAAATATATTGGTTGCGGTTAATATTCCCGAATCACGGTGCGGTTTTTCGTGTGAAGGTGGCCACATAGGCGTGTAGAAATTACAACATGCATTGCATTCCGGAACGATTCGGTTTGGTCTTGCGGTCACCACATGGAACGCATCATTGCTCGTATCCTATCTGAACGCATCATTGCTTTGCCTATAGCATTGCTTTCACAAATATAGACAGCGCGACGTCTCTGAGGATTAGATTTGTGTAGGTATAATAATGATTGTTTTTTTAATGGGAAGACGAAAACAAAAACATTTTAATTTTTTTCAATATTTAACGTCAGATAATATACGCCGCGGAATGTCATTTTTCTTCACTTAGCGATGTATCGCGATTTCGATTATTCACTTATTAACTTGAATTTGACTGTGTTAATGACAGCTCAGCACTCAGACAGCTCAACGTGGTGGCCTAAACAAAAAGCATCAGTATATCAGTAGTTTAACAGTACGACGATGTACGTCACAAAGAGCGAAACAACTGTTTACACAACAATTACACTGTACATTGTATCCTGGTATGTTTTCTATCGCACCCACTGAGAAAGTTCCAAGGAGCTCTATGGAGCTAAAATCCATTTGAATTTTACGCTCCACGCGCAACAGTTTCGAAATGCATCCACATACTTTAGATTCATGCTTTTGTAGACAAATCTATCCTGTAAATAATTTATTTACTGTAAATTGAGAAATGCACTCCCCTTTACACCTTTCCCACTAATGTATAGTCTGGGATCCTTCAAAACAAAATTTTAATATAGTTCGAATGCCCGTGGGCGCCGCCGCCGTCGGCCTTGGTTTAGGTGTAGTCGGCGTACCTTTGTTTTAGTTTGGCACATGTCGCGCTTTCAATAAAAATAAACGTTAGGGCAAGCCAGACTAACTTTCTCGTTTCATCTAAAGACTCGAAGGTTTTGCAAGGATAATTTTATATAAAACCTAGTTTGTATGGCAACTACTTTATTTGAGTACTCCTGGAAAAAACGATTATAATAACGTATTAGGCAAGGAATAAGTTGACAAATTCAACCACCGTCATCGCTCGATACTTCTTCTTTACATAAAAAAAATATACTGATTGTGAACTTTGTATCATATTTATTACTAATTACTTCATTCATCAATGCCATTGTTTTCGTATTGATAGATCGAAGTAAAAATGAGTTATCTATAAATATCTCTAAAATACTGCAGTTAACTTTTTTTAATACTAGGTATTACTAAATTAATTCTAGAGTCTATTCAATAAGTCAGTTTAAATGGGGAATTTTAGGATTTTAAAATGTCACTCTGGCAACACTACTATTTGATGTCAAGGGGCAGGCTGCTCGGCAGAATATTTTTGACCATTTCTTGACAGCATGTAGTGGTATTGGCAGAATGAGATTTTTAATTTTTTCTGAAATTCGCATGTAAACTGACTTATTGAACACACTGTTTTATCTTTATCGGATCGGGAAACGCTATTAATAACGTCACAAGCTTGATTGTTATTTCGTAGACGCTCCATCCAGTACTTTAGTAAGTCTTGGACTGTTGGTTTAACTTAATTCATAAAACATTGCAACATGTAGGATCTAGTTAGTGCAACGGTCTGATTCCGTGAGCAGGTGTTCTCTGTCGCCATATTTGCTTAATTAGAGTATACAAGATATCGACACAGATATGGATCGGATTTCTGAAGTGTTAATAATAATGAGGCGATGTTAATGTGGTGTCAAGTAATATTTCATTGAGATTTTTTTTGTGGAATAAAATATAACTTCATGGTTATTATCACGAAAGAAGTCTTGTTTTAGTGGTAGCTCATTCATATGGTTCCTAGTTAGAGAAACCGTATGAGGACATCAGCAATGTGGAATCATTTTACAGACTTTTATAATTGGAAATAATTATTAGCAGACACGCGTAAGGTCCGGTGAATGTGTGTGACATAGCGTTTATTCCGTGAATTCTGGGGCTACGTGGACAAGGGGTGTCAAAAGACGCATCTTGAGGAGGCGCAATGGATGGCGAATGAAAATTGGAAAAAGTGTAACACTTTTCAAAGTCAAAGTTTGAGAGCCTAAAACGGGTTAGGCGTGCGGGATGAAGCCTTAAGATTCTCGGGGCGCCATTATGCATGCTCGTTCGGTGGCCGGGATCGTGCTCTCGGATATTTATTAGAATTGGAAGTCTAAGTCGAAAAAAAAAACCGAACATTTTTATCAATCAAATTGATTGAAAAAAAACATATTTTTTTAATACTAGCTCGGGTCGCTTGAAATGGATGTTGGAGGCATGTGCGGCGAGTGTTCGCTCTATTTTTACCCGATTACGGCGAAGCCAAAAAAGGAAGGGTTATGAGTTTGGTGTCTATGCATGATTAATTTTTCTAAATATATTGTGAGGGGTGTCAAAGTATAGGTAATTAAATTACAATTCCTAAAATATTGAAATGTATTTTGTTGTATTTCTTTATTTCTTGAGCACAGTGGAGCTGAACATTCTGGAGCACTCTGGTTGACGCGATTCTTCGCGAGGAATGTAGATTTTTTTTCTTTATTAGTAACACTTTGAGCAGTCAGAATGGATAGTCGCCCTGGATTACGGACGCCATCCAAGAACATTCGTACGGAGTCTGCTAATGTCATGTGAATTCCCAAACTTGGCAAACTTGCCTTTGAATCAAGTCCAACACACCAAGTCGATACTGAACAGCCCTTTCTTAAGATTTGAGCAGTAGATACTCCACGCAGGACCTCACCTGCTGAACATCATCTTTAAAATTTCCCTTAATGTTGGGGCTTTCAAAAGTATGGTCAACATACATCTGCTGAGTGGTGCCCGAACATGTACTGTTTTCGGATTTCTCAATGGAAAGCACATTTGGAGTCAAACTTCTTCAGACAGGAAATACAATAATGAATAGAAAAAAAACTGTCAAGGAATACTCACATGCCAAAGGTACCGTAATCTATAGTCATCTACATAATATTTACAGTACACCTGGTTTTTTTTAAATTTTTGGACACGTTTTTGATAGTGAAATGCGCGTCTCAAATTTTTTGTGACATCAAGACAGACAGACACCGAGCGATTACTTTAAGGTCCCTTTCCTTTTTTGCACTTTTTGTGACGGGACCTTAAAAATGTATTAATTTATATACATAATATTTTGCCTTATTCTACTTTGATTTTATTTCAATTCAATGTTATTTGCACTATCCTCTATCTATACTTATATATACTCGCATCACTCAAAGATTGACTGGCAGAAATACTCTTTAGGGTTAAGTCCGCATTTGCACTTCCTTGTTTTCTTTTATCCTGTTTTCTATGTGTAATTTTCTTGTGTGCAATAAAGTATTGATAAATAAATAAATAAATAAATCTTGTCCGAATACCATGCGAAACTTTGTAGTCGGTGTTGTGCTGTAATTTCCCGGAGTTCTTGCAGCACAACACCGATTGCTCTGCTTATATCATTGTCGGGATTCAGCGCGAGTGATATGTATGTATGTATGTATGTATAATTCATCCATCATGGAGTTAGAGAGTTTCTACGACTTTTGCCTGTTTTCGATATCGTCACCGACGGAAAAGCGAGTGAATAGACTTTAGTGATGTCTTTAGGAGACCTTGCTTCGTGCCAAGTTGCATGATTCTAGGTCAACGGGAAATACCCTATAGGTTTTGATGAGTGAGTTTACAAGTATTTAAATGTATGACATATGGCGGTATCTTTCTATTGCGTTGCCTTGGAAGCTTGGCTTTTTTACACCTCCAATGGACAATAGGTCTCAGTATTTGCTATTAATATCAACTTGATGCCTGAGAAAAGGGTTTTCACAGACGGACGGACGGATAATAAAATGATCCTGTAAGGATTCATTTTTTTTCCTTTTGAGGTACGAACGCTAAAAACGATAACAAAAGTAGCGTATTGAATACATACATATATATTTTGATTTATAATTTTTCTGAAATCCAGATCACACGTGCTCTCGGTAACCTAACTCTTAAACGGAAATAAGACGGGGTGACAATTTTATAAATTTCTGTTTTGTGCTTTGGGTTCCAATGAACCGATTGTGAATAGAACCAGGTGCAGGGCAGGGGTGGCGCTGGACTAGACCACCAAGAGCGTTGTGAGGCGAGTACACATCGTTAGGTTGTGACCGACAGCCGCGACTTTGTTTTGTTTGAGTCCGACTAGCTACACATATGTGCCTTTATATGTGTATGTTATGTATCAGATTAGGCGAGCGGGCAAGAGCATACCTCTCAAGCGGGAGGTGCGGGTTCGATCCGCACTGGGAGCACAATATTTATTTGAATACGAATTTGTGCTAAAATGGCTGCTGACACTCTGGTGAAAGAAAACATGGTGAGAAAACCCACTACCAAACCTGTTGGTCACCGTATAGGTGTATGCCTAAAATCCTCTCATATCATGTAAATGAGAGAGGCCTTTACCCAGCAGTGGGGTGAATAAAATGTCTGCAAAAGAAGATGTGTATGTGCCTGAAAAGAACCATCATAAAACGCTTTGAATATTTTGCTTACACAGCTTCGACTAGACAAAATGTTCAAAGTGTTTTTGTGTTTTTGTATTTTTTCTGTACTGAAGCTAGTACAATTTGGGTAAATGGGGTTAAGAGGGTATGTATTGTCGAGACTCCCACGTCATAGATATTTCTTCTGCCAGTCCGATGACAAGAGTAGGCCATCTCCCGCACATCGTGTGTCACTTCTTGATTTAGTTTTTTGTTACGCGTTTAAAGTTGTTGTTAGGCGTGCGCATTTTGTAGACATTCTACATTCTTGTGAAAATTATTACTGATAGATATAATAATATACTTGAAGCTAAAGCGGCGCGAACGCCCGCGCGGCAATATATTTGCTCACTATTCCGACCCCCGAAATAATACTGTGAAAGTAGGTATCTATAAACATCGTCAGTTGTTACAGAATACGGCTTTGTGTGAATAGTGATTGAGTCGTTCTCGAGTTATAAACGAATATAGCATCGCGACGACGCATAGTTACATGGTTAGTTACAGATATTCTGCTACATCTATTAGGATAAAGAATTGTAAACTATTTTATTTATAACTATTTATGGCTGTGTTGTCGTATACAGTTTTTTTTTCGTCGGTCGTATCAGGTGAGTGTGTCCTGTCTGATATTCGGAAATAGCCCAGCGTGTGTCCACGCTTGAGTGTTTTGTTTGTCCCACACTGTAATCGATACAATCACAACACAAACCACCACGCCACGTGCTTTACACCCGTCAAATGTAAAATGAAGCGCAACTTTACTGTGCATTTTGTATTATTTTTATGATGTTGTATTTTGAAAGGTCTGTCAATAGATATTAGAGAAGACGCAGTGAAATGCGTCCAATAAAGCTTACTATTGTTGTCACTTTTATGGATAAACATAATTTTGATGGGTTAAAACTTATGAAAGGGATGTAAGTGATGGTATATTCCAGATAATGGGGTAAGCAGAGAAATCACTCGCTATCATACTGCGACATTGAAGACAATCAGCGCAATATTGTCCACCATTTTCAGCAAAGTGCGAGGACACAATAGTACTAATATTATAAATAAATGCTAAGGTGTTAGTTTGCCCTTCTTTCACGCTAGTATATGCTTTATCATTATAGATACATAGTTCTATATTATATATGTTACAATTTTAGGTATAGCATTGTATTTAACACACGTTGTATTTTCTTTTTAAATATATAAAACACTAGTTTATGCCCACGGCTTGTCCGCCGTGGTTAAGGTTAACGTGAACGAATACGCGGGCAAAACAAAATATCTCATGTCAATTCCTGCCCATAAACTATCTCTATTCAAGAAATCAAGTGGATCCATTGCTGCGTGAAAGTAGGAGAAACCAAAATACAATTTAATACACTTTGGCATTTAATTTTATAATGACTGCTTCCCAATGGTGTTTTACAAGACCGCGGACATACCACCGACCGTACCTACACACTGCACCGGGGCACTTCCCACGATGCGCGATTTGATGAAATGGAAGTCATCAAAACCGCGAACGAACACCAACAGCAGCCATAGATCACTATAATTTAGTAATAATTTGCATAGATACATAGATATAGCCTATGTATCTATAGATACCAGACCTAGGTATCAGAGATACCTGCTTTAGCTACCTTCTATGCATAGATATGCCATTTCTGGTTGCGTCTGTGCGAGTGCGTTCGTGGTTTCACGTACCGTGGGAAGGAGCCTTAATATTAGCACAGCATAAGAAAAGGAGTAAACTGTGATATTAGTATGATAGTAAATCTTAATAGTATCATAGTAAATATTAATAGTGTGATAGTGTGTGTGATAGTAGTTTTATGAGTGAGTGACAGATTAGCCAAGCGGGCAAGAGTACCTACGCCTCTCAAGCGGGAGGTGCGGGTTCGATCCCCACTGGGAGCACAATATTTATAACTTTAAAATTTGTGCTAAAATGACTGCTGATACTCCGGTGAAGAAAACCACCGTGAGGAAACCCACTTCCAAGCTGGTTGGTCGCCGTGGAAGTGTATGACTAAAATCCTCTCATATCATGTAAATGAGAGAGGCCTGTACCAAGCAGTGGGGTGAATAAAATGGCTGCAAAAGAAACAAGAAGAAGAGAACCTTTTTTCATCGTTGATCGACATAAACCTTAAATAAGTCGAAATTTAAATTCAAAAATTTTATCACTATATACTTCTTACTCCCCAGAGTCATTCGAAAGTAATATGCTCCCGGACACGTATTTGAACTCACGCTTATGACATTTTGAAAAATTACTTGAACTTTTACTTCATTTAATTTTAAAATTCTCTCCTCATTCTCATTGCGTTATGACATAACGAATCGATGCCTATGTAAAGGGGGGCCTGAAATTTTTTAAACTCCATACACATACATACATACATATATATCACTCACGCTGAATCCCGACAATCGGGGTAAGCAGAGCAATCGGTGTTGTTATGCAAGAAATCAAGTAAATTACAGCACAACATCAACCACCACATTTCGCAAGGTATTCGGACAGGATGTCAAGCAGCATGTAAGGCACGAAGACTGCACGCCTTAGTAGAAGTACCATGCCAAGGTGAGAGGTAGCGAGCCTGTCGCCCTTTAGCACGGCATCTTGGCCTTATCCCTTAGTCGCCTTGTACGGCATGCATGTGAAGAGCTGCAGTGGAGTCATTCTTTTAAGTACCGGCCCCACACGGTACTCAACTCCATACTCCTAATTTAAAAATAATGTTTATTCCAGTATACTCTTACGGAATAAATGACTGGACTATGAAATTATAGTATATCTGAATACTATTAATATATATATATACCTACATACAATTGAAATGTCAATAAATTCTTACAATGTTTTATTTTGGAATCCTCTTTTTGTTCTAATTCCCTTTGTGATGATTTAAACCACGAAATAAAATATGAATATATTATCCCACCAAAACATGTACTCGTAAATGAATAAAAAAAGAAAAAGCCAATGTTTTGCCAGAAAACGAACAGTGACCTAGATATTGATGCAAAGGTTCAAACTAGAGAAATTTCATTCTAATACTTATTTAAGTACATCTCTTCCGAAAGAAAATTTCCTCAGTATCACCTCTTCAGACTTTTACTTGGCAAGTCAATACACTTTTTTTAATTTAATTAAAAAAAAAATACTTTACCTTCCATTGCTCGCTTAACAGTTTTCCAAATACAGATATTCATTCAGTCATCTTATGGGGTCAAAGATCTGCACTAACTGGAATCTCAATTTTCACGGGATGACATACAAAATACATTCATAGCGTCACGCCTGTTTCCCAGTGGAGTAGGTTAAGACAACATATCTCCACGTGTCACGATTCTGACACACCTCTGTCGCTTCTTGCACTGTCATGATTTTCTTGATGCATACTCGTTGGTTACGGGTACTGCGCACTTGGTCCTTTTTGAGCTCATGCTCGATCTTTTATAAGTACGTGCGTATACAGCGTTCCTTCCCGACTCTTCCACTCACATTCGCTCGAATAATTATTTCTTTAGTTAGTCTTCTATCACCCATTCTTCAAATATGACCGGATCACCGAAGCATCCCCTTCTCAATACTTCTCACTATATGTTATTTCAAACCACAATGCTCGCGCACTACACAATTTCTCAATCTGTCTTTCATTGTAACCCCACACATACTCAACGCGCGCATTTAAACAGCATTTATTCTGCTTTCGAGTTTTGTCTGCCATGCCCAAATTTAACTTCCGTAAATCGGTGTAGGTTCCAGCACTACACCATGGACAGATAAAGGTGCCCCATTGGACATATTTTGGCTACTCATGTATGCAAGGTCCCATTCACTTGATTTCCGGCTTTCACTCTCTTTTCCACATCTCCTTTACATTTTCCATCCTGTGTGAACATATTCCTCAGATATACAAATTCGTTTACTTGCTCCAACCACTCGTCCCCAAACATTGTATTGCATTCGGACATCTTTTAATTCGTGACCAGAAGTATTACTTTCGTCTTGTTTACATTCACTTTGATTCCTTTCCTTTTAAATGCTTCCACCATGATATTAACCATGTCCTTTAATTCGTCCACCGGCGAAGCAAGGATGACTTGATCAAGAGGCATTTCACAACTAACTCACTAAATTTTAATCCAAAACCGAGCGAAGACCCTTTGCAGAATGATGAATTTTCCCCGTATGCTACACGAGCGTAGACTCTCTAACGAGATAGAATAATTGTATGCGTACGCAACACAAGCTTGGCTTCTCTATAGATCAAATAATTAACCGCGTAGGCTACACGAGCGTAAATATTATTTAGAATAAAAAAAATATATTCGTGTATGCTCCACGAGCGTGAATAAAATATTTTTTTTTAGTATTCTAAAGGTGCGTAGTGCATAGATCTTTTACAGAATTATAATTTTCCGAAGATACAACACAAGCGCAGATTCTCTACAGAACGATCATATAATTTTCCCTGTATGTACACGAGTGACCACTCTTTACAGCTTGATAAAATACTTTCCCGCGTATGTTACGCGAGCGTAGATCCACTACACATCGATGAAATACTTTCCCGCGTATGTTACGCGAGCATAGACCCACTACACATTGATGAAATACTTTCCCTCGTATGTTACGCGAGCGTAGACCCACTACACATTGATGAAATACTTTCCCGCGTATGTTACGCGAGCGTAGACCCACTACACATTGATGAAATACTTTCCCGTGTATGTTACGCGAGCGTAGACCCACTACACATTGATGAAATACTTTCGCGCGTATGTTACGCGAGCGTAGATCCACTACACATTGACGAAATACTTTCCCGCGTATGTTACGCGAGCGTAGACCCACTACACATTGATGAAATAATTTTCCACGTACACTACGCAACAATGTCGTTGCTCCGTTCCACAAGAAGAGAGATAGGACGATGTTGAAAAACTATCGGCCTATCTCTCTTCTAAGCCATGTATGCGTACAAAGTCTTTTCGAAAGTCATCACGTGTCGGTTGACGCAGAGTTCGAACCAGTAACAACCACGGGAGCAAGCTGGGTTCAGGAAGGGATTCGGAAGCTCGGGTCAAATCCTGACTATAAGACAGGTGATCGAAAAGTGTCATGAGTACAACAAGCCGATATTCCTTGCCATTTTCAACTACGAGAAGGCATTTGAATCAGTTGAAAAATGGGCTGTTGAAAACTCCCTCCGCAGAGTCGACCACAGATACGTCGAGGTACTCCAAAACTGTATCGATCGGATAACTCTAACTCTAACGACTGGGGCATAGCCCAAAAGCTCCGTGTCGCTCAGCGAGCCATGAAGCGATCCCTGTTGGGAATATCGCTACGAGACAAGATGCGAAACTAAGAAATTCACCGAAGCACCAAAGTAGTAGATATTGTACACAGAGTGGCAAAGCTGAAATGGCAGCGGGCTGGACACGTGAGCCGCAGGGATGACGGCCGTTAGAGCTCTCGCGTCCTACACTTGAGTCCTTAGACAGTAAAACCAAGTGCGGGAAAATCACCCGCCAGGTGGGACGACGACATCCGGTATGTCAGGGCAAACGATGGATTCATGTTGCCGAGTGACGGGCGGGTTGGAAAAAATAAAAAAAAGTGGCGTATGTCCAGCAGTGGACGGTCAAACTCTGATTATGATGATGCTACGCAAGCGTAAACCCTCTACAGATTGATTGAACAATTTCCCGCTTATGCTACAGGAGCGTAAACAATACAGAATTATAATACAATTTCCTGCGTACGCTACATGAGCGTAGACCCTCTACAGACTATACACCCTACTTTAAAAGACGTCTTTATTAACAAAACAATTCATTATCTAATTGCTTTAAATTTTCTTTACTACGTACTAAACAATTTACAATTTACGGTTAGCAACCACTACACTTCATTTCTTTCCAAATTATGTATGAAACACCTACATAATAAATACACTTTGTAGAATGCTAGATTAGCAGCTAGAAATTGATTGTAAATGTATACTTACAACATTGTAATCTATTCACGCATGGTTTTGTGTGCAATTACTTTCCTACATCACATAATTCGCTATACATAAAACTTTGTAATATACTCTGGTGCTTCCGGCTTGTCGACAACACAAGCTAGGGACTGCGAGCGTAGTAGCTAGCGGTAGGGAGACCAAATCGCGCTCCGAGGAAGGGAGAGAGGTACATGAAGGTGTTGATGACAGGAGGGACGCAGTGGCGGCCGGCGCACCCCACCACCAGTCTGAGTCAGCCCTCGCGGTCGCCCAGCCCGCCACACCACACATTCGGTGAGACGCCTCGCCTATCACAAGCTCTTCACGCCTCACACACACTCACACGCATCTACAGCAGTCCCCTCTCGCCCTCTCGCCCTGTCGCCCTGTCGCCCTCTCGCCACACGCGAGCCGACTACTCTGATGCACGATTTCACGCATGAATATACTACGATTCCAACGCATGGTCATGCGGCTCTACGGCTTGAACGCGGTTTGACTATGGCGAGGACAACGGAGGGCTGTAGCAATCATTCGATCGTCGCCCGAGCGAAGACCAGCCGAACGGGCGACGAAGCTTGCCGCCAACGACACTTATCGCTTATTAAGCATCAACTATTAACGTAGAATAAGATAAATGTTAATAATACATATTTCTTTATTAGACGTAATAGTAGGCTGCTGTGATTTCATGCATTTTTTGAGAAAGACGCTTCACAATACCATTCCTGAATAATAGGAAATGGGGTACGGAAATCACTCAGACTCTGGCCGGCAGGAAATCAATTGGTATTTTTTATTTAACTAGAAGTTTAGATACCTATCTAGCTACTTATTTTTAGTGATGTAAGTCAACTTAGAAATTCATGCATAGTACACATAACAGCAAATGTATTATAATAAAATTACTGATACAAAATCTAAGTGTACAATTGGTTAAAGAGAAAGAATGTGTGTGGACGTTTGAGAGAATTTGAAAATTGTTTGCACATCTGTTAAATTGTAGAATACGCTTCCGCAAACTTGCATCCTGAGCCTCGCTGAACTTGAAATTGTATCGCGTATTTGGTTGTAACAAAACATGATCTATTCTTTTCTTGTAACAAAAGATATTCTTTTCTTGTGACAAAGATGTTACATATCTGAAGGTTCTATCTAATTATTATTTCAATGCCCTCATATATGACGTTATTTTCCCATTTCACGAAAATATTATATTACAGTGTAATATGAATTTTGTTCACATCAAAATACAAAATCATAAGATGCTTTCATGATGCTTTCTTATTTCTTTGCATGCTATGAAATATGGAATAAGCAAAATTATGACAACTCCTTTACGTTTACACCAAACGTCATAATAATTAGTCTGCGCATGTAGGTATATGAAATTCATCCAATAATATTGCGGTTTTCTGTTATGATTTTCCTTAAATCTTTTAATAATATCACTCTATTTAGTGTATATCTCGCCGCCAAATGATTAAATCCGCTGCCCAACTGGATGCCTAGGCGGTTGATTAAGTCGTGCCTTTCAATTGAATGGGTAAAGGAGTCTCAGCCAAATGGTTGAAACAACGTTTAACGAAAGGGCTGAAACTCGCTGAGTCATTTCGTTAAATGTAATTATAATGTACTGCTATTTTGCGGAAAATGAATTTATGCCCTAGCATATTACTGGTCAGACATGGCTACTCAATACAGTGTATATAGAAGCTGGAGGCGTGGAGGGGGGGCAGCTCCCGCACGCTGTAACAAGGTGCAGGCGCCATGTGAGCCGAAGCTGCTACTAGTACCTTCCCTTAGCGGAAAAAAGGTGCGTTTGATGAAACCAGCATGAGGTTTTAGTATGTTGTTAAGCATGTTATTCTGATTAAAAAACCATCGGGAGACAATCTCTAAGGTGGATGAGTCA
>WYDE02207084.1:0-15938 GCA_009867175.2 Adela reaumurella
TCGATATATTATACGCCCACGAAGAAGAGCCGGCAAGAAACTTCGCAGGGTTTTTATTTTAAACGACTTTCTTACAATATGTTGAACCCCCTAAGGGGTGAATATCCAAAAATGGCTCATACAGGTCACTTTTTATTTAGAAAGAGAAGCCCAAACACCAATTTCCATATTTCCAACTTTAAAAATTACAAACCTTCCATACAAATTATCATTCCCTATATCCCCTTTCGGGATGAATTTTCGAATATCCTTTCTTAGTACTCACGTACGACCCGAAAGGAACCCCCGCCCCGTGCAAACTTTCATGATTGTAGACCCAGCGGTTTAGGCTGTGCGTTGACTGTCGGTGAATGAATAAGTGAATAGATGAATTAATGTCCTTTACAATTTTGTTAAGTACCTAGATGCTGGTACTCGTAGTTGCTATATCAAAATACTTACATACAAATAAAGCCAATGTGGAAGGAAGGGTCAAGCGGAGCCGCCCTAAGCGACCATACCAGACCAAATAGGTATGTAAACTTTTACGGAAAGGGCAAGTTAGTAGCACCCGTAATTAGTAGGTATAAAGTTTCAGACATTCACAGATCACTGAAAAGGCTCAAAATTTACACAAACACACATAACATAACATAATGCAGATTAGGAGGATACCTATTAATAATACCTACTTACATAAAACATTTCATTATCCGTCTGTTTTATTCGTGAATGTGACGCTGGGCGCGTCGATTTTCAAAGGACGATGAACACGTCGCAAATTAACGAATAACTAACCATTCAATAAATAACGTTAGTTTTGCGATAGTTGGTAACGTTAGTTGGGTGCGCGCGGGTTTGGCTAGTGATAACGATTGCGCGTAGCGTTGGAAATAACGTTATTCTTCAAACGTTTCCTATTCTGTTGTTTTTCTAACGATTGTATACAAACGTTGGCAAATTCAACTTAACAAAACGGTATTGCTCGGGTATTTTTAGTAACGTTTACGAACTCTGCTGCTATCCACATGAAAACATTTCAATGCCCGTATCAGATGCCCAACATCGTCAATAGATCCTCCCTCAACACTCCATCTTAGGAAACACCTTAGACATGTTTTCTGAAACGTACTCGGTGATGCGTCTCAGAGAAATCGCTCCATCTTTGCTTACTAATCGAGCTGACGTAACTTATTCCTCTGTACTTCTTACATTCTTGCTGCTTTTCCTCCTGCGAAGAAAGGACTTAGGACCGATTTTGAACGTCAGTGCGACATCCAGTTAATCGATGCATACGATACATGTATACACGATGTTAAGTAAAAACCTACTATTACCAGAAAGGGGGCGATTCAGTACTTGAACCTGAACAACTCTTGTTCTACGACTTTTGCAACTGAGCAAAAAAAAATTCAGTTTAAAATACAGAATCACCCCCATAAGTCAGTTCATAATCCGCTGACCGAAAGCTTAACACCGTGTATAATTAAACAAGATTTACTCATTCCATATTATAGGAGCCCGGTTCGCTGCTCTTTTCATTGGGATCTGCCCTAGGAAAGTTTCACCGCAATTTTCGGCAAATTCGACTTATTTGTATTCATTTTCTTACTCCGACCCATCATTCATTAAATCGTCTGCTATTTTCATGAACTCATTCGCTTAAAATGTTCCTAATCAATTCTTCCCTTTCGGAGTTCCAGAAATCCTGTTTTGTTTAAGGTCGGCGGGTTTACTGGAGCATAACCTCCGACTAAAACATACAAAGATTTCGATTTATACATACGAGCGCCTAATACGATTATATCATTTTGTGTTATGGTGACAGTTACCTGGCCGCTGCAAAAGAGCTTTGGCAGTGACTGATGTTAAACCATGTACCAAAATATATAAACTGTGTGTGTTTTGTAGAAGTGCTTGATCATTTCTTCGTCATTATATATATTTATTAGGTGCCTACTCAGGTATTATACGCTCGCGAGCACATGCGCTGCGCGGCCAGAAGTAAAGAGTAAAGGGGGGGCACGCTTCCCACCCGCATCCTACCGCGCGGGGGTAGTTTTGCTTCACTGAACTGAGCTTACCGCATTCCTTACGCGTCGCATGTGCTCGCGAGCGTATAATAAGTACCTAATAAACTTTTTTTTGTGCAGGTAATGACTGTGTCAATGAAGTACACAATGGTATTGATGGAGTTCAGCTTCTCACCAGGCAACTCGCGTTAGAGGACAAGTCTCAATGTCAGAGTGAAATATGAATATGATGTTAATAGAGAATTCTAATATTTTAGCTTCGGAAAGGAATAGTTTGTGTGTGAGGAAAAAATTACATTGCACATAGAAACAACGAACATTGTTTTAATTGAAATGCATGATAATGATAACAAGGCTCGTCTTATTCATAAAAAAACAGCATATTCTAAACAGTCGCTTCATTTCTTAACTACCTATCCTTCTACTTAGTAAAAAAAACTTAGCTCTAAAGCGTCCATGGAAACACATTGAATTTTCGATTTTTCTAGTGTATTATGGCACCGGGGTCTTGGTCATACTTAAGTACATATTGTAGGTACTACATAATGCAAATTGAACACTGTCGAACTCTATTTCGTAGCTACCTGATTTAATGGAACCATTTAAATTCAGTTTGTAAATTGAACACGATTCTGACATAAACACACCAAAGCACCTAATATTGAAAACAATCTGTTATCGTACTAATTCTACGCCCACCTTAGATATTCGATCATCAGATGTATCTAATCCTAATGGAACCACAGCCATATTCTGTTTACTCACTAAAATAAATATTATTTAAATATATCATAAATAAGATAAGTAAGTACATATTATTATGTAGGTATATTTAAAAATTTACGCGAGTAATAAACACAAAGCAAGCTGTTGGCGCAAAATATCAGTATTTACATATAACTAATCTGTAATATAATAAGTATACATGCATAGGTATTGCAGCGTGTTTTAGTAAAAGGCAATATCATTAAAATTTTATAAATAAGTAGGTAGATATATAACAATTTAGTTTAGCACTACAGCTCGTGCATTTTGTAGACAAAATTGGTAATAAAAACATCAGTGCATACATATATTTTTATGTAACATTCATTAGGCAAGTAGATACTGAAAATGTCAGATCATTAATGCAGACAGTAATAACTTACAAAATAATGTAATTAAAATCTTTAAAGGTACAGTCTGTTTGACAAGAATGTGACCGGCATAATAATTTTTTTTAGGGCCGTTACGCGAAATTTAAATTTGGAACATGTGGAGTGACCCTTTTTCTAAGATGCATTGTAATAACTACATCAGTTCGGGCGGTTATTTCGCGTAGAGAGCTAGTTTTCCGCCATGAGTGCCGCTTCCCGCTATGAAGCAGTGTTCCTTTGCTCGAATCCGAAAGGACTAAAAATGTCATCCGATCAGGCTGCAAAGTACATGAAAAAGTTTAAAGCATTCGTAACGAAGTGGGTGAAACGATATTCTGAATAAAAAAACCTAGATGACCTACCAGAACGCGGTAAAATAATAGTGACGTCGCACACCGAAGATAAACGCATAGTGCAACTGTTTAAAAAAAATCCACGTTTATCATTGCGTTTCGGACAAGAAGAATTTAAGAAAAAGGGAACAAGTGTGTCCCTCGACATCATAAGAAGACGTTTAGCACAGTGAGGAAACCTATGAAAAAGGATGGCCTGGGTACGAGAAAACAAAGATCGAGATTGGGGTAACATTTTTTTTTTCGGACGAAGCATCATTTTGGGCGTCTAGTATTGCGTCTCGTGCTTGATCAACTACCGATAACAAACTGCTCGTACGTACTGTGAAACACCTGGTTAAGGTGCATGTTAGGGGATGTTTCTCAAAAAGGGGATTTGGTAATTTGCAATTGTTTACCGGCACTCTGGATGCTGTGAGGATGACTAAAATATACGCGAAAGTATTATTGCCTTCTACCAAAAGGCTGTACCCAAGGAAAAATGAACCATGGATATTACAAGAAGACAACGACCCCAAAAACCGAAGCCGTCTGTGCTCCGCCTGGAAGCAGGAAAATAACATCGAGGTCTTGGATTAGCCGTCACAATCACCTGATGCTAATCCCATAGAAAGTTTGGGTGTGGATGAAGCTGAAATTTCGTGCGAAAAAAAAACTAGCAGCCCCCGAGCTTAGTCCTAACATAAAGTCAATATGGAGATCTTTACACCGCGGCTACACTAAAAAAATAGCCGAAAGTATACCCCAAAGATGCCAGGCGATTATGGACAATAGAGCAGGGACTGGACACGTTATTAATAATAAAGCATTCTTGTATACATAATAAGATGAAATGAAATGAAATGAAATGAAAGATTTATTATGAAATGAAATGAAATGATTTTATATATTTGAAGATATATATTTACTTTTTTTCAATTGCCACATCGGTCTTTTCATTTAATTTAATTGGTCACGTTCTTGTCGTACTTAGTGTACCTACTTAAGCACGTACAATGAAAAAAATGAATGCATTATTGCAAAAAAATACGTGCAAATATGATGTGATAAATAATTATATTTAAGGCCACAATAAGTATTAAGGCACTCACCTATACCTCTAATAGTACATAAGTAATACGTTATGCAATAACACACGCATACTTACACAAAATAATAAAATACACATAATTAAATGTAAGTACATACATAAACTTCTTAAATATCACCTCCGAGCTGGTTTGGCACCGTGAGGTGAAATTGGCTGTATCGGAGCATGCGCTCCAACAATGTATGAATTTCTCATTTCAAATCTCAAGTTATTTGTAAGACTATCTACCTATACCTTAAGTACCTACCTTAATAATTAAGTTAAACGTACCCCGTGGACGAAAACCTACGTAGTATGTATGTACTCGTTTTAAAAAACCTTAAACTAGTTTTGGCGTAGGATATATTCTATGATGGTAAGACACAATGTGTTTCAGGAATGTGCACTTACAATATTGTAAAACTAACTTGGTCTACAAGGTTTTTAAATCCTCAAACCTCCGACATGTTTGTTAACCCTGTAAGTATTTATCGATCCAAAACCTTTTATCAAAACCTATTCCAAAGTCGAATAATAAAAATCACTTCTCGTCTCGATGTTCTTATTATAGTTGAAATGCTATAAAATTATTTCAACACCTATTAGGTACGCAGATAATGGACAAAATTACACTTTGTGCCACATTCCTTTCTTCCTTAGTATTCCACAAGTTTACTTTTAAATTTCATTTCCATCACATCAGTCCTTCTGTTCTGTCTCTTCACCACTGCGCACTTTTAACCCAATTTTTCTTCACGAGGACATGTTTTGCATCTTTCTTTATCGGTGGATATCCGCCGTGCACACGAAAATAAAACTCCACTGGATTAGTTCACTACATTCACTGCTGCTCCAGCTGTAAAAGTCTCATCCGAGAAAACGTTCGGAAACTCAGCTCACGCTCGGTTGTTGTTGGTGGACCTGGACTTCTCCCAGCGACTGACGTAGTTGATGGGGTAGCAGAGGAGAGCGGAGAAGAGGAGGAAGCTGCCTGCGAGGTAGAAGCAGGCCGTGTAATCCTTCGTGAAATCGTGCAGGGCACCTGCGCAGAACAAAATAGCAGTGAAGTACTCGTTCGACCATTAGGTGACATAAATAAATACGTGTCAAGAAAAAAACATCCGAAATAGGAAATTCTATGAGTGGACAATGGCCATCCGGAATGAAGAGATTAAGTATATGTCTGGGCGTTAATAAGTTCCGTGCTGTTGAAAAACGAAATGATTTAACGATACTTGGGGAATCATTTTTTTTTTAATCTAAAATTGATAAGGCATTAGACAAGCAAATTTGACTACACCAGCGGTATGGTACCTTTATACAGTTAGGTATTGGTTATAAATGTGTAACTTAAATTTATTTAGTTCGTATTAAATCTAATGAGGTAACAAAGAATTTTAAAACTATTCTGCAGTTACCCGAGTTTGGCTCAGCCAGTGCTCTACGAGTTAGGAATAACATATTTAACCCATCAGTTTTGAGGTACCTAATAAAAGATCCTGTTTCTGAGTATCGTTCCGTATGCACTCCATAAAATAATTAGTTCTCTCGTTGATTAATTACAGGAAGTACAAATTGGTGAATCTTTATTCTTCATGAGAAATGCCGTATTGTTCAATGGAGTGTATCCAGGCCAGGACGAAGTCTCAGTAATATAATTATTTTCTTCCTGTTGAATATAGAACTAAAGATCAGGGAACCTTGTTTACAGTCGTGAAAAGCTAATATGTGTGTACTGTTAGAGAGAAAGTTTCTCTAGATGGAAAAATTGGGATTGTGCAATTAGTAGTACCAGCAATGGGAGCTCCCAGCATAGCACCGACTCCCTGGAACAGCAGCAGCAGACCGAAGCAGTTGGTGAGTTTCTCCAACCCCATATAGTCCACGACCAGGATCACGCGTAGTGATGCAAAGCATGCTGTAATTAAATCTTAATCAGAAAAATACGGAAAAATATAAAGTAAAACGTCCGAACCGGGGTTTGAACCCGGGAGCTTT
The DNA here is from genome assembly GCA_009867175.2 of Adela reaumurella. Lineage (NCBI taxonomy): Eukaryota > Metazoa > Arthropoda > Insecta > Lepidoptera > Adelidae > Adela > Adela reaumurella. The sequence goes on from WYDE02207084.1 coordinate 6,569, forward strand.
AGTCTTAGCTCCACTGCAATACCAACTTCGCCACCCGGACCTGACGTGTTCACTTCAATTTGTATCAGTATGCAGCATTGATTCATTATGTAGTATTCATTATGCGTATGTAGCATTAATTCATGCTGTAATTAATTTAAAAATTTAAATTTTACTAACGCAAAATATTTCCAACAATAATGGTATTTAGGTCCTCTAAATTATGTGGACATTCCGACTTCCCCTTCAGTCTACTTTAACTTGTTATGTTTTGGAAATTTAAAAATATATTCTTTAGCTGTTCACTATTTCTCTCTTGTATTTTTCAGAACGAAGCATCCACGCTACGAAGGATGTTTGGTACTCAACTGACGCACTAAAACAGGCTATAATTTGTTATGTGAATTTTTGAGAAAATTAATAAATTATCAGAAGGTCATCAGTTATCATAAGAGCCATGTTCATGAAAAAGGTACCTAATGAAACTTACCGACAGCGAATCCGAAGAGAACGCAGTAGGTGTACTGGAAGGCGATAGCGCTGCTCAACCCGCTGAGAATTGTGACGATGCCGCCCATAGTCACCGCCAAGTTGTTGAGCCACAGCGTAGAGATACTCTCTACTGAAGACAGCATTCCGCACATGATACGCCCCACAACGTTAGCGGCTCCGATAGTCGCTACCAGCCACATCGAATCATTCGTGTTCCATTCGAAAGTTTCATTGGCCCGTCTGGTGACGTAAGCGTACGGAACGAAGAATCCGAGCATCGTGAAGAAGCCACTGACCGCCAGGATGACGAACGTCGGCGAGCGGAAGAGGCTCACGTCCAGCATAGTGGCGAGTGTGCGCTTCACCGCCTCCGGGCATAGCCGGCAGCCGCGCCTCTCCTCCTGCACGTCGGTGCGCGTCGGTACGTGCGTCACAGCCAAGTGGTAGCCGATGGAAGTGTGCGAGCGGTATTGCGGCAGTCGCACCAGGCTTCCGCTGAAGAAGATGTCATCGCGATAGAACGGACGCGATACAGGCTCGGCGGACGCGCGCGGATTCTGTGCTTTCACGGCCGGGGATCGAATCTCAACGTCGTTGCGTTCGATGAGTGGCGCAGTATTCTCGCCGCTACCGGTCGAGTCTTCGAGTTCATCCTTCTCTGCGACCGGTACGACCGTGTAGCGAGGCGCTCGCGGTACCATGGACGCTTTCAGAGCGGCCGCGTTCGCCGAGGCACGACGGTTTAAAGCGTTACCACTTCCACGGAACACTTCCGCCGCGGTCGGGTAGGTTGTGTTACTGGCGACGCCCATCCAAGTGTGAGGGGTTCCGCGGTGGTGGCGCATCTCCAGTGGAAGAGAAAGCCCGGAGTCCAGTTTCTGTTGAATCTTGAACATGGAGTTGAGCTTCTCGACGGCCTCCTCGTGACGCTTGGCCACCTCGGCCTCGGTCTCCTCTTCGGGCATGCTCACGGTCACTGGCTTGATCGGACGGAACATGAGGCCGCATATCGCGCACAGCAGCACCATCACTGTACAAACAGAACACACGATCAGTTGGTAGTTAATTTACTCATTTTCGTAAGAAATACGCATGAAGATTTGTAAACGTCGCGTAGACAGGAACACGCAGTTAGTAATGTGGTGGACCTCTGCTTCCAGGTGGAAATCGGTAGAATGTTATCAAGGACGCCAAGGGCACAGACAATCCTGTCGTTTACCTAAACATCGGGGGAATCGAGGAAAATTTTATTGCCATATTTCAAGGAGAGAATGTAAAATCAATGACTAAGTAAATGGCACTATTATATTGGTTTTGTATTATTTTTTTAGGAATTCCATTATTTTATCTTCACATAGGTAAGTACCTACATAAGGCGACCACAAATTCAGTTCAGTCCAGAATGACAGTAGTGAGCGGGGCCACGGCGAGCGTGCCCACACCCTAGATGCATAAGGAAAGAGACCCGTGGTCAGCACGCGCCACCGCTCGAAGCAGGCAGAACCCACATGCGATTACGGCGGGCACGTACATAAATAATGTGAAGACTCACGTCCATGTATGACGACGGTCACCTTCCAGCCGCACCTGGCTAGAATGACGTTAGTGAGCGGCGCCACGGCGAGCGTGCCGACACCTGAACCGCACAGCGAGAGACCCGTGGCCAGCGCGCGCCACCGCTCAAAGTAGAACCCGACTGCGATCACGGCGGGCATGTACATCATGCAGAAACCGATTCCTGTAACACACAATGGTGCACTTGGTCACTTTTTATTGTACTATCATAATGAAATTTTACAAGAACCCATTTCTACACTGAATAAAACTGTAACAGAGTAACTCGATAAAATGGTCCGTTCGCAGTACGTAAGATGAGCCATATAGAATGATGCATTCAGTTCGTTTGTGCATCAGTCCAACCGTTTTTCCGATCGCTTTCAGTGGCCCGATCTCCCCAAATTTTGAATGCTGCCTTCCTACGTGATCAGGGTCACACCGCCAGGTGTCAGCAAATCCGATCACGACTCTCACGCGGGAGGTGCGGGTTCGATCCCAACTGGGAGCACAATATTGATAACTTTAGAATTTGTGCTGAATCTGCTGACACTCCGGTGAAGCAAAACATCATGAGAAAGCCCACTTCCAAGTCGGTTGGTCACAGTGGAAGTGACTAAGTCCTCTCATAGCATGTAAATAAGAGACGCTTGTACCCAGCAGTGGGGCTAAAAAATGGCTGCAAAGGATTTATTTTTCACGCGTACATTTATTTCTCTACTCAGTTTCTTAAAAGGAACCTATTCTTAGAAAACTATTTTTTCGTATAATCCACAAATTCAGACAAACCGTTCCCTCCTCCCTCATAAGTCTTAAAGATCAACTCAACAAATTGTAAATAGACACTTTTATTATACAAAAGTGCGGCATTGTGTCGTTGTAGACCTCACCTCCGATAACGCCGTAGATCAGGTAGAGGTACTCCACGCTGGTGGCGAAGTACGACAGGCAGAAGGCGGCGCAACCGATCACGGCGCCCACAATAGTCACGATCCGAAAGCCGTACCTGAAACATGAGTTTTTTTATGTGGTAGCTGGCATGGATGGCTACACTAGTAAGTCAGTCTTTTTATACTAGTGATATCAGCCTAATACACCTTGGTGAGTTATCGTATACGTGTTATGTCAGCGCAGCAATACGATATTCAAATAAACCTTATTCTAAAACCATGTTATTGTAATTAAAAATTCAGTCATTTGTTTTTAGATAGTGTTTTGTTTTAGTGAAATTGTGGTAGTTTTTGGCGCAATGGATAAACTGAAAATTCGTACAATTTTCTAATATGAGTTCCTACCTCGAAAAAGAATAAGAAAAAATCTAACTCCATCGCAACAGAGTAGATACTTATGCTTGACCAATTACTACGTGACACTCAATTTACCTTGAGAGCTGATAGCACTGATTTTCAGGATTTTAAAGTCTCAGTAAAAATTTCTGTGTAAAATTACAATGCACCCTGATGAAGGAAAACACCGTGACAAAACCTATACACTAACAATACGAATGTGTTGTAGTGCATAAAGGTTAGTGACTGGAAGTGATTGGCTATGGCAATAAATTCGCCTTCTGTCAAGCATATGCCATATGAATTTTCAGAAGATTACTTACCGATTAGCGATCGCGCTGACGAAAGGTCCAGCCAGCAGATAGAAGCCGGAGAGCAGTGAAGTGACGAAGGCCACTTTCGCTTCTGACACCTGCAACAAAAACATTACAATCACCTACCGCACTGACAACAGCCTCAATACATCCAGCTATAATAAATTTTTCCTGATGCTAAACATCATAAGTAAGAGGGCATGCTATTTCTTACATTATTTATTATACACCTACCTAACATACTTTCTTCCTTTTTTCATACATTCTTCTCACGTAGAGACGCAACTGATTAATATTTCGATACTATTACATACATACATAGCGTCAAGCCTATTTCCCAGTGGGGTAGGCAGAGACAACAGTACTCCACGTGCCACAATCCTGACTCACCTCTGCCGCTTCTTGCACTCATAATATTCTTCTTACGTGCTCGTAGGTTATGTGTACTGCGCACTTGCCCCTTTTTGAGAACCTGATCGATCTGATCTAGGTACGCTCTTCCACTAACATTCTTCCAACCACCTAACCATTCCTTTCTCAATCCTTGTCACTATATCTTCTTTCAGACTACAACTATGTGTACTGCGCACTTGCCCCTTTTTGAGAACCTGATCGATCTGATCTTCCCAGCTCTTCTACTAACATTCGCTCCAAAAATGTCTTTCGTTAGTCTCCTATTATCCATTCTTCCAACCACCTAACCATTCCTTTCTCAATCCTTGTCACTATATCTTCTTTCAGACTACAACGCTCCCCCACTTCACAATTTCCCAATCTGTCTTCGACACGATTAATCAGCGATTATTCGTTCGATTAATATTCCTTGTAAAACATGATTATTTAAATGATTATTTACCGACTGCAGATAATACGTAATTGTTAAAGCACTGAATTGTTTTTTTTTTTCAAGCATTATTCCGAAAATGGACAAGTAGCCCTGAAAACAAAACTACAGGTTAATTTTGTCAATGAAGCCCCTAAAAACAATATAGGTTACTATATTAAGTATATATGTATATTTTTATGTATTACTGCACATGTAGAATATTATTATCTATTAATATGTTCTATGTTTATGTAATATATCATATTATTGTATATATTATGCTCAGCGTGTTGTAGTTATCTTTATTTTGTGTTAAAATTGTATTTAGTATTAAGTTTCATTGTTTTTGTTTCATTCTAGTTTTTATTACTACCTTTATATTGTTATTCTTAAATAATACAGGTTGACTGTCAGAGATTGCCTTAGACAATAAGTCCGACTTTTGTAAAAAAAAATATTGACATGTAATAAAGTATATTCTATTCTATATTATTTTAGATATTTTAATTGGAAATTGCATATACTTTTACATTGCTTGCAAGTAAAACGAAATGAAATGCAAATATAGGCCACTGAAAATGCAAATTGCACAACAATATAGTTAATACATTTTCATTTTGTAAATCTTAATAGGAATTGTGAATTATTGATTTCAGTAATATGGTCATATCCTATTCCCAATAGTTAACGCAGAAAATCTGTAACTATGCAACTATGGCCCGCGCCGTCAGGATTTTATGTTCGCTTATAACTCTAAATCAACTTAATCAGTTCATATAGGGTTTTGACTGATGCATTTTGTAACAAGTGATGATGGTTATAAGCTATGTACCATCGCGGTATTCCTTTAGGGGATTGAGTAGTGACATGTGATATTTTATAACATCTTCAATGAGCGCTCCGCTCCGTGTGTCCGTGCCGTTCTAGGAAGTACCTACTCGCAATTCGCATGTGGTTACTGTGGAACCCTGACGGTGAAAATAACTGTACATTTTATCTACAATATGATAATGAGTTCGTATGATTGTGTAATATCGATTATAGCAACCAGGAAGAAACACTTCAGTTTTTGCGAACATGCGACCTTTATCGATTTGCGCGTGTACCTGTCGATTGTCGGCTGTTGAACCTAAACCAGTTTTCAGCGAGAACGAACGAGTGTGCCTCATGGAAGGTGGAGTATGCGGAAATAGCTTACAATAAATAAATAGTTCTTGTGGTGGGTTACTGAAATAATTACTGCTACTGTAACAAGGTTAAGGATAAGGACAAGATGCCGTGCTAAAAGGCGACAGGCTAGCCACCTCTCACCTTGGCACGGTACTTTTAACAAGTAATGCAGTAGGTGCGTCTTCGTGCCTTACATGCTGCTTGATATCTTGTCCGAATACCTTGCGAAATGTGGTAGTCGGTGTTGTGCTGTAATTTACCGGAGTTCTTGCAGTAAAACACCGACTGCTCTGCTTACCCCGACTGTCGGGATTCAGCGTGCGTGAGAGCGTATTTATGTATGTATGAATAGTTCCAATCGCCAGCTGTCGCCTCAGTGACAGCCGCCCTAAGCATACAGTAGAAAGTGTCTCCAAACGTGTCTAAGACCCAATCTGTCGAGAAATTGTCTTCCAAATAGACGTTCATTAGTTGAACAAACTCCACGTGTCATTCCCGTTACAGAAGCACTTAAGGGCCAACATTTGTATGTCAAGGGCTTACGCCTTTATAAAGAAAACAGGCGGTCTATTGAATGCTATTAAAAGTGATTTCTTTACACAGCGGCCACTTTAGGTGATGGTGGAACAGCTCTTTGGTGGAGTACGCGTGAAAGGGCAGCATTCTTATTCTTTTTATGTTTCCGTACCGAGAAAAATAGAATATAAGACGACTCGATGGCTCTTGCGTCTTCAAGACTGTCACTGGTCTATTTCTCGAAAACGATGGAAAATAGGAATTTGAAATTTGGTAGATTTTAGCATGCCTTCGTGATGCGCGCGCGCAAACTTCAAGAGTTAAAGAGTACTTAGATTTTAACGACTGTAATATTTATTTTTGGGCCACCTCAAATAAAAGTTATTGTGTATCGTGCGTAAGGAATAACTTTTGGGAGCACTGATTACAAGGATTCCAAAAAGTTTTATTTATTGGTCATAAAGGTGATTCTGAACTACATTGGATACTCTCAGCATGTTGGAGATGCAGGGTAAAACACATTTTATTTATCACAAGAAATTTTCGAGAAAATACACTTAGTTTTTCCCAGGCAGGAGCAGCCGATATATTATTTACCTTTGATTTTGTGCAGTCGGGATATTAAAAAAGTTTACTGTACCTAAGCGGTGTCTTTGTGTAGCTAGTCACATAGCAACGTATTGTAAGAAATAATTTAAAAAGTACTCTGCGTGGTTTCTTGACAAATCTTTTTCATTGGCATACTTGAACCGAATGTAAAATTGTATTTTGAAAAATTCAACTGTAGTTCACTATGTACCATAAACATACTAAAAAAAGAATATGAGAATACATACATACATAGCGTCACACCTGTTTCCCAGGGAGGTAAGCAGAGACAACGGATCTCCATGTGCCACGATCCTGACACACCTCTGCACTCTCATCATATTCTTCATACATGCTCGTCGCTTACGGGTTCTGCGCACTTGCCCCTTTTTTAAGAACCTGATCTATCTCTTTTAGAGATAGATCAGGATCAGGATATATCACCTACGTGCGTTTAGGGCGGCCCTTCCCGACTCTTCCACTCACATTCGCTCCAAAAATTTATTTCGTTGGTCTTCTATTATCCATTCTTCTAACATGCCGAACAACCGAAGCATTGATTTCTCAATCCTTTTTACTATATCTTCTTTCAGACCAACACGCTCTCGCGCTTTCTCATATAATTTTCAATATGAGAATATTAGACATTATTAAATTTTACTACTGACAGCAGAAATACAGTACAGTCCGGTGAAAGAAAACACTTTTTCTCTCCAAAACGTGATCTACTTGACTTTACATCGCAGGAACTCTAAACAATAAGGACATTGAGTGTAGACTATGTTCTCACGATCCTTCTGGAAGATTAACACTTTTGAGTGCGTTAGGGCTGTCAAATCCGTCGGAGTGATTCACTATTATATAAAATGATAAATCATATATATATAAAACGATAAAATGTATTGCATTCATTCACCCGCGGTCAGTTATAGCGAGTTTGACTATTGGGTGACATTACAGAGATTAGAGTCAAGCTGGATAATTTAGCGTTTTGTATTTGGACAACATCGCCCGTGCGTGTGCGTGTATGTGTTCATTTTTTTTATGAAAACTTACATGGATGGATACATCACCTAATGCACCAGTTCTTCTGGTACCAGTGATGTCAGCCTAAACACCTTGGTGAGTGATGTAGTTCGCGTCATGTCAGCACTTCCCTCAATTCCAGCCAACCATAGTAAGCGGTTTGTTGTGGTGACGTTCACTCGCCGAAACTCTTCATATTCGTCGAATCGAATCTTGCGGTCGTGCTGTTAAGAAAGAAAAAAGAAAAAGAAGTTAGTTGCAACATAATCCCCTCATACTGCGCAGCAAAGAGCTTCCCTAGCTTTAGCATTTCCATTAGGAGACGCTGAGAATGAAAACGCCCGTCTTGGTATTCGCTTTTCGACGAGGCTGCGTGCGTTACCTCGCGGTTGTTTCATGGATGACCGTGCGACCGCTGTAGCTGACAGCGGTTCGGATTCGTTTGTTCTCTTCCCCCTCCTCACGAAATGTTATTAACCCCACTGAATGAAGGTCGGTCGAAGCAGCTAAGTTTTCCGTCTAGTTCAGTAAAGCCGACTCTATTAGGATGATGCGCTGACATGAGATTATCTATTTCACAAAGGTGTATTGGGCTGACTTCAATTCTTTGTGGGATAGGTCATGATTTAAATAGATGTTTCGCGAGAATATTTCGAATCCATCTGGCTTATTTCCCACATGATGCCGTCGATTTTCTTCCCTCATCCATATTTCTTTCCCTTCCATTTCCTAAGTCGTCCATACTCCTGTCTCGTCCATTTCCTACGTCATCCACTTCCTATATTGCCCAATTTCCTATCTCGTTCACTTCCCATGTAGTATATTTCCATGTTACCTATTCACTAATCTGTGCATTTTCTGTAATATTACCTAACTGTATATACATTTTTCTGTACTAGGGTCGCAGGGTTGCCTAGTTGGTGAGCGCACGCCTCTTACTCGAGAGGTCGTGGGTTCGATACCTGGTATACGCACAATTTTCCGGGAATCGAAATTTCGGTTAAAATTTGTGTGCACATTTGAATGCTTTTCCGAATGTTAATAATTAAGAGGAACGTTACTTTTGCAATACAAATATTTTGCAGTGTATATATGAATGTTTACAGGAAGTAGTAATTACTTCCGGCAATAAGTACGCCTTACAAGCAGAAAAAGATAGGTAGGTAGCTATATTTAATATTTTGATTTAAATCGCCAAAGCCATATTCTATAAATCGTGTTATGCTATGGGATGTAAAACATTAACTATTTAAAATATATGTTTTGGCAACCCTATCTCTCGGATTATGGTATGACAGCGAAAGCTCATCAACAAACACTATACATACACATTACGGTATAGATAGATAGCTTATCTGTCGTGACGGCGCGGCGTTGGAGTGCACGCATACCCCTCGGTACACGCCGTGGATGAGATTTAATATTTCTACATTTTCTCTAGCCATATATCTAACTTACCAGTGTTCCCCACCACGCTTGAGAGCGAAGCTTCTACGTGTCCAACAATCTCGTTCATCGTTCAGTCCCAATCCAATGTAGGTATAATAATACATACATACATACATATCACTCACGCTGAATCCCGACAATCGGGGTAAACAGAGCAATCGGTGTTGTGC
>WYDE02207195.1:0-15914 GCA_009867175.2 Adela reaumurella
TAGGCGCACGAATTGATTGAGTGGCAGAATGGTACAAATGCTATAAATACACAAATATCCATAAACATACAGTACGACCAATTTAAAATATCGCTCATTTGGAAATAAACTGGCATAACTCAAAAAATTCGTGATTTGACTTTTGGTCAAAGAACGACACAGAATTCAATTCTGCGTCGGTGGATGTCGAGATTTTAGGAATATTCGCTCCCGTTCCCGAGCAACGCATATGTGTGTCTCTTTCACACTGAGCGAGATTCGTTACGTGCGCCATGTAAGCGTAATGTTAATTTTAAAATTTGTAAGGGCATATATTCGTTTTGAGTCGGTTTATAACCAAATATGAAAATTGTTCAAATGTTTTTATTGTAAATATGACGTTTTATTACTAAAAATTCGAAAACTTTTGTGAATTATTACGAAAACGGTCGATGTTCGTCTAAAATTAATTAAAAATATGAAGATGTTTTTAACCGATATTGTATTATATATGCCTGTTTATTGTTTAAAATGTGATAGGTAGGACTCAAATTATAATGTGTCTTTTTATTACTATAAATGCTCAATAAATTAAGCAATAATAATGTTTGATTCGTTATTGCATTAACTTATGTGGTCATAATTTGTAGATAAGTAATTCTGTTGATTATTTTATAGGGTGAAGAGAAGAGGGGAAAATAAACTAAGTACTTATAAATACACAAAATCAACTGAAACGAGAAAATGAAGAACAGGTAACATGGATAGCCAATATTATTATTATTAATCTTATTATATTATTATAACATTAGGTAGTTATAATACATTTTAGATCGAAGTGTGTAGTGTAGTTTAGACTGATAGCAAGTTCCTGACTGAACCAGAGTTGAAACAAAGTTCAAAGAATAATCCCGGAAATATGATTCACGAGTCACTCAAAATACAGCCTCCACCAAAATCTGGTGAAGAAGCAGGTGGTCAGGTAATTAAGTTTTTATCAGAATCTTTATTTATTTGCTACAATTATTTATGTATTTGTACAATTACAACTAAATCGGATATAATCTTAAGGAATGATCAAGAGGAACCCGATCTGCCACAAACTTTATTGAATAATCCAGAACATAAATCGCATGAGTCGTTCAGGGTACACTGTAATCAGCAATTGGGTGATGAAACATCTGTACATTAATTGGATTGAGCAATCTAAAATATTAAATTTTTACTAGTTTCATTACAGCTACAGAAGTTTAAAGAGCCTGTCGTTCCTGATAGCCAGTTCCTGAAGGAATCAGAGTTGAAACAAAGTTCTAAGAATAATCCCGGAAATTTATTCACGAGTCAATCAAAATGCAGTCTCCACAAAAATTTGGTGAAGAAGCAGATTAAATTAATTGTGTTTATTATAAATTTAATCTTCGTGCATTTTCATCACAATACCTACCTATTTATTAAATAAATAATAAATATAAGTGTGATATGTGATAAATTGTGATAAAAATTGTATTTGTTAGAACGTAAGTACAATTACAGGCAATATCGGATAAAATCTTAACGAATGATCCACAGGCACCCGTAGAGCAAAAACCTTTATTGAATAATCCAGAACACAAATTGCAAGATTCGTTCGGGGTACACTGCGATCATAAAAAATGCTAAAAAGACTCCACCTCCATTCACTGTACACTAGCTCTTCTATAAGTCTTTCATATATCTGAAACGACTGCAAGCTGAGTGGGGCTGCAACAATTTTATCAATAAGGCTGGTAATAATGTGATATAGAAAGTTGTACACGTGAAACAGGAAAAACGCTTCTGTATATACTACAAAACGTCTTAGAAACAGGAGCAGTATATGGAGGTGCTAGTGCGAAACAAAAGAAACAAAATGCCAGTACTAGCACAAATTTAGCTAAACCAAGCAAATGCTAGAATAATACCACTGACTGAGAAAAAACAGAAGGATCTCAAGGAGCTTATTGCGAAAAAAATTATACCAGAGCATTATAAATTAAAGAAGATAAAGATAAAAGATAAAAGAATTTATTTATTCAATATTTACATGTGTAAGTGCATCCAATTCCACTAATTACGGCATAATGTAGGTACTACCAAGTTGCTAAAGAGAAAAAAATCTATAAGTAGCGATTAACTAGTAGCATAGATTACTATAATATGCTAGTAGGTACATGTGTATCGTTTGAACCCGGCGAGTCATTACTCCCTACACTAGCCAGTAGCTGTGTTGTAGGGTGGTACTGTGCGTTGTAGACTAATTGTTTCCAAGTGGGATACTCTTTTTCCTTTTTTAATAGAAATAAATTTAAAAATAAAATTAAAAAGTTAGAAAATATAGATATGGTACAACAATATACATACATACATAGATACATATGAACATATGCGAGTACAAATTATATACATATATATATATTCTTTTTTTATTATTGTGCATGCAGTTGTGTGTGAGGGTGTGTGTGTGTGTGTGTGTGTGTTTGTGTGTGAGGGTGGGTGGATGTGTGTGCTAATGTGCTTCGTCAACAAATTATTTCTAGTACTTTCTCTGTTCTATCATAATCCATTTCTTGTAGCCACTTGGCTATACATTTTTTCCTGTTCCATGCTGTTTGCTCCATTAGGCAAAGTTCCTTCTCTGCTATGTTGTGTAGTTTAGGCGCTAGGTATGCCCTAAATCTTTGTGCAAATGATGTATTAGTTTTTATGACTCTGCGTAGCGTGGCTTGCCTTGTTGTGTGTGTTATTTTTACTTGTGGTATAATGTGTTTTGTTTCTGTAGGTGTTATGTTTGAGTATGCCCATGTGATAGTCTTTAGTATGAATAATTGCCGTACGCTTAAAAAGTTCGTTTCCTGTAGTAGTGTGTGAGTTCTGTATCTGAAAGGTTTCTTAAATAGTACCCTTAGTGCCGCCCTCTGTGCCCGTTCAACTTGTAATAAATGCGTTTTATTGGCACCTCCCCATGCTGTAATGCAGTACGTTATTGCCGACTCTGCCAGTGATTTATATATAGTTTTAAGCACTTGATCTTTCGCTATGTTACGTAAGTCTTTAAACACGTAAAGGAGTTTTCTTAGTCGCTTTGACAGAAGTTGTAGGTGTTCACTCCAGTTTAAGTTCCTGTCAATTATTATACCTAAGTATCGAGTTGATTCTACTCTTTCGATTTGTTGGCACATGCAATTTTCACATTCTGTTGTGTGGCTGGGTTTATGAATTTTTAGGTGGTTTTCGTGGTTTGGTTGACCCTTTGCGTTTATGCTAAAACATATGTATGTAGTTTTCGACGTGTTTAATGTTAATAGGTTTGAGTCAAGCCATAGTTTTACCGCCTTAAGACCCCTCTGTGCTTTGTCGAACACACCGTCCCAGCTGTCATCCGTGAAAATTAGGGCGGTATCGTCGGCATATGCTATTATTTTACAGTTGTTTAGTTTCATATTACACAGATCGTTTAAATATATAATAAATAGAATCGGCCCTAATACACTACCCTGCGGTACACCATATTCAATGCTAGCTTGTTTACTTGTGTTCTGCCCTATCCTGACTGACTGTACCCGGTCAGTTAGATAACTTTTAAACCAATTCAGTGGCACTCCTCTGACCCCTATAAGTTCGAGTTTGCGTAGCAGTATGGGAATCGAGACAGAATCGAAAGCTTTCGCTAAATCCAAAAATACACCTATACTTTTTTTCCCTTGATCTAATTTTGTTGTAACTCTGCCTACTAATTCGCACACTGCTTCCTCCGTTGACTTTTGCGTTCTAAACCCATACTGGTTTTCTGATAAAATATTGTTCGTTTCGAGGTACTGGTTAAGACGTGCTTTCATGATTTTTTCGAGTACTTTTGACAATATTGTAAGAAGGGATATTGGCCGGTAATTTTCTACAGACTTTTTGTCACCCTTTTTGAAGATTGGTATGACTATGCTTTTTTTAAGAGCAGTGGGAAAAATACCATTTTCTAAGCTTAGATTAGCAATGTGCATTATTGGTTCTATCAGGGCATTTTTGCAATTCTTCAGTATTAAAGATGAAATGTTGTCCCATCCTGCCGCGCTATCCACTTTTAATTGTCCTATTATTTTGATAATTTCCCCTTTGTCTGTTGGCTTTACAAAGAACGAATTTTTGAAAGATTGGTTGCCCTTTACCTGCTTAAGCAAATCATTTTCATCTTTTCCTATTTTGTCCATAATATCTGTAGCTAGCGTTTTTCCAACACTGGTAAAGAAAGCGTTCGTTTCATTTATAGCATCTTCTTTATTTTCCCGTGATTTAAGTAGCTCTATGGCGTTGTTCTGTTTACTATTTTTTATGTGAGCCGCTTCTTTGATAATTTGCCAGGTTTTTTTAGGATCTTCCTTGCTTTCCTCTAATTTAGTGCGCAGATAGATATCTTTAGCCGTTTTTATTGCCCTGTTTGTCATGTTTCTGTACTTTTTGTAGTTATTTTGTATATCCAAATCTAAGGGGTTTTTTCTCGTTAGGTTGTGTAATTTATCTCTTTTAGCCATACATTTTAATAGTCCAGGTGTTATCCATTTTTGTTTGATTACTTTGTTTTTTGGTATACTTCGTGTTTTCTTGTGTTTATTTACGGCGTCTTGTATGGTAAGTATTAGCAAATTTGTAGCTTCCTCAGCGTCTTTAGTATCTAGTATACTGCGCCAGCTTGTATGGAGAAGTGTTTGTAGTAGTTCATTGTAATTTATTTCCTCTTTATATTTTTTCGAATGTTCTGTGTGTTGTGTATTCCTATCGGCTGTGGAAATACAAGCTAATACTGGGTAGTGGTCTGTGATGTCTGTTTTACATACTACAGTTTTGACTACGTCTCTAGTTTTTACCATCCAGTGGTCCAAGCATGCTTTATGTCGGGTAGGAGAGGTCACAGCTGGTCGCAAGCCGTGTTCCGCTATTAAACTCATATAATTATTGACTTTGGTATCTGTGGCAAGAGTGTCTATATTTATATCTCCTGTTAGTATGACGTCCTTATTGTTGTCAGATCGTGATAAAATGTAGTTTAGTGAGTCTAGAAATGGGTCTATATTGTAGAAGGAAGGAGACCTGTATAATGCTATTAATGTGATTTTTTTACCAATATTTGCTACTAGGCAGTTAGCATTCATGAATTCTGGCTCAGTTACTGTAATTTCTAGTTCTTGCCTCGCAAAAATTATGATTCCATCACATTTATTTAAGTGATTCTTTGTGTGGTGGGACGTATACCCTTCTAAGCGCCTAGGTACATACGTTTCATCATCTATCCAACATTCAGTGAGGATTATTAGGTCAAAGATGATACCCATTCTATGTATTAGTACTTCCAATGAGTCAAAATTTGCATATATACTTCTGATATTTAGAGTTAATGTTTTAAGTTTAGATTCCTTTAAAATTAGTTTTCTGCATTGTTCTGGCTCTTCTATTATTTCCTCATTCGCCTCTATGACGTGTTCTATGTCACTTTCAATTTCTTCAACACTAAAGAATTTTCAGGGTTAAATTACCAGAGCGTTTAATAAATGTAATAGTCAATTCTTGCAATAAATTATTTATTAAGAGGTACACAGTTAATATCTTCGTATTTTCCTTTGCACTTGATTGTGTACGAAGTAATATCATATGTCTGCCAACACTATACGTGATTTGTTCCGCATTGAAAAGTTTAATATAGTTACCAACACTAAATGTGTACGAATGATCATTTTTGTGGCTACCAACACTGTGGCTGAGTAGTTTTGTTCGCTCGCTCTGTGGAGTGTCAGTCACGTCCGTCAGTCCTGGACCGATATCCTCTGAGTGGCCGTTTTTTACTCTGTCCGCAGCAGTGTTTATTACAATATGAGACCATTTTTTTGAACGAGTGGTTTTATTTAATTCCAATATGTTTTTGTTACATGTCGCTATTCGTGTCACTAACGTGCAATGAGAAAGAGTGTTCGTTTTATATAATAGTATAAAGTGGTAGTGTTCGTCATTAGATTTGTGTTTGTATTCCGATACAAGCAGAGTTATAGCGAGGCTATTAGTATAATTTGTTCTAAGTTTTCCTGTGCAGTAGCAGTAGTAGTTCATACATGGATTAGTTAGGTATATTATCAAGTGCGCTTTGTAATATTTAATATGAATAAAGTATTCGTTCTGTAATGAGATTATTGTGCGTTTAGGTATGTGTTTGGAGGTTGACGGACAGAGTAGGTATTTCAACCCAGCTGTGCGCGAGTGGGTATGTGTATGTGTGTATTTTCGCAGTATGTATACGTAATATTTGTAATATTTGAGAGCTGTTTTTATTGTATATTTATAAGTTGAAATGAGTGGTTTGTATAAATAAGCATATGTTAATAAAGAGTTTATATTAGTGACTATGTGTTTTATTCTAGTAACACCTTTTTTATATAGTTTAGGTATTATCGTGCAGTTATTATTCTTAAGTGCATGCAGATAATCATAATATAATAATAATAGACTAGGTAAACAAATATCATGCAAACTTTTATTATGAGTAAATAAGATATAAATAAAGTAAATGTAGATAAAGCACAGCATGCATTTTTCCTTATTTGCGAAAGTAGTGTTCTAGATCGTTTTCATGCTTTATTATGTAATATTTTGCATCCTGGTCATTTTTCCTCATTAGTACCTGACCATTTTTTGACCAGGCATGTGTCACACCATTTTCCTTAGCGAATTTTTTTGCTTTCGCAAGAAGTGATTTCTTCCTAGCGGTTAAATATTCATTTACAAAGATTTTATTTTCACCTTGGCTACCACTGGTTTTAGCGAGACCAATACTCTGCGTAGTAATGGGCCAGATTTCTTTGTGTTTAGTAGCCATGATGAACTTGTTCCTTAGCTCCTTGTCCTGAAATCGAACGACCACGACATCCTCCTTCTGCTTCTGTTGTTTGTACGTCACACGGCGGACCTGGATGATGTCTGTACGCTGTAGAGGACAGTTGATAGCAGCTGCCATGGTGACGATAGACGCACTGAGGTCCGCCGTCTCTGGCAAACCCTTGATTTCCACACAATCTAGCAGGCGACTCTGCTCATCGTCTTCTCTCGCCGCACTCAGTCTCTGCAGTTGTAGCTTGAGGTGCTGTACCTCAGAGGATACCTCCTTCATCTTGGTTATCTCGGCGTCATGCCGATCGACCCTGGTTTCAATTTCGGCAAGTAGGTCACTGTGTCTGGTGAGCGTGGACTGGAGCTCCGAGATAGTCCGCTTGGTTTCGTCTTGTCCAGCTTGAAGAGCATCCATTTTCTTCCGGAGATCATCTTGATTCTTGAGGACTTGGTCCATAGTGGTCTGCAGTCTCGTTAGGATAGTAGGTACGTCATAAGACATGATGCTATGCGGGCCAGATTCTGCTAGGGGGGATCCTTGCGGGGTACCATACGGACTGCCTCCATCACCTTTGGGCTTGTTGCTTCCACCTAGTTGGAGGCGCAGTGGTAAAGTTGCGGAGGGCCCCGTCGCGCGACATTTGTCACATTTCCATACCTTCTCCTTTCCGGTCCGTGCAGCACTGACTGCTTGTTCCGATGCTTTAGTGCACTTATAATGTACCCAGACACTGCACTCATCACACTGCGTACCTAAGTTGCGTTTTACATCAATTTTACAGATGTTGCAAGCTGACATTTTGTATGTTTTACCGAGTTAATTTCACTGTGTGTAAAACTAAGTTCAGAATTGGAGTTTTCACTGTTCCACACTTTTTCAGGTTCAGTTTATTATGTTCTTTTTATTTATGATAATATTTTTGTTAGATTGCACTTATAATATATTTATTTTAAGTATATAATGCTTCAGTTCTACAATACGTGTTTGTTTTTGTGAGTACCCACAGTAGTTATGAACAAGTATGCGGTAGTTTGGAATGGATATATTGAAATTAAAATTAAGGCATTTTATACACAAATTAAATCCTTATTCTAAAAATTGTAGCAAATATAAAACTTTAATTAAAATATACAATTTTCAGTCATATTTGAAGACCTTATTTCAGATTATACATATCCAACTTTATCGAAAATACCACAAATTTGTTAAGTCTTTCAGATGATTTGTTTTGCGCTGGGCGCGGAAGCCTAGATATGACTTCTGATCTTTGTACCAGTTGACTGATCTTCAATTACTGGATACACAAACCTGTTTTTTTTTCTTTCTGGAAATTCACGTTCAAGTCTGAGCCATTATCCATGATTTCCCTGACTTTTCCCACATAACAGACACGAGTCATAGAAGTTGTAGTGAATATCACTAAAATGAAATCATTTAAGTTTTATGTTTGTATCGTCTGTCATTAATGGCGGATCTAGGGCTACAATATCGTTGTCACATAGGGACTCATTTGGTATTGATGAATCGAATGAGTACTTTTTTACAGCACGAGAAGGTAGAACAGTTTTGGAAATCTTTACTATCGTTTTCTTTGGTACTTTCGTCGATTTCGTATCTTTCCTTTCGGGAGATTTCGGATAAGGTCGAATTGACTCAGGTGATAAGACTTTCAATTGGAAGTAATGCGTAAATCAGCGGCACAATGTTTGTGCTGGTTGCGGTGCTACCGATGTCGCCATGAATAGTGTACATGGACAATTGCACGAATGGTGACGCTGTACACTTAACGTGCCGTCTGGGAAGAAGTCCGTCAATGTTCTCAGCTTTTCACGACCTTCGGGTCTTGCAAACAATGATTCGTCCACTGTCATGGGTGTAATCGCACATTACAAACTCTTTATTTATTTGGAATTTTTACCTCTTCTACTGTATTGTGTTTGAGTTTTGGCACCCCAAAACCTTGCTTTCGACTACTGTACTGAGTGAATGTTATACATTGTCGAATGTGGGGACTTGCTCTACCAAGTTCATGCCACGATCTTTCAAACCAAGGATAGCATCATTATATGCCGAAAGCATTGGCTTACTATTTTTGGCTACATCCTTCTTGCATGTGTCAATGGCTTTTTAATCTCGTTCTTGGCGTAGTTGAAGTGCATTGATGTGAATGAATGTATACCCACATCGTCTTTTATTGTTACGTTTCCTCTGCAGTTAGTTCTGTCGACACTGTGCCAAAACACTGTCCCCTTTTGGTTGACCCGCTTCCTATGGTATTGAAACCCTAAATCCAGCAAGACAGCACGTCCTTTTTTTGAGGATACGTAATCTAGCGGCGCTCTATCAGACGAGGAGGAGGCTCAGTTTCTTCGGACATGATATATAGTGGTCCTCAACGCTAGAAAGATCAGGAAATAAATAAATGTATATAGGTAGGTTGCAGTAAAATAAAATAATAATAAATTGTTAATAAAGTCTTCAATACCAGGTTCATATTTCGTGTATTTCAAGAAAATTCATATAAATTTATTTATGGTTTGGTTTGATTTTTCTTACTAAACATGCAAATCGCTTGCTGAATATTTTTCATAAACAATATTTTTTTTAAAAAGAATATTTTTCATACTTCGAATGCTGAATTTTGGACAATTGGAATTTCGGAATTCTGTGTCTTTCCAGTGTAAGTGTAAACGTTAGAAATTACCAACTGAACAACTGTAGGAGAGTTGTTTGTATGGGTACACATTTACTAGAAATTCAAATATAGTTCAGGTCAGAACCTTCCGCGATATCAATATCGCAATAGGATATGAAATTATGATTAAATAGTTTTAACAATGAAACTTTCACGATCGAAAATGGCCGATTGCCCAAGAGAAAAAAACAAACGAGCATAAAATCTGACAAACACTTTTTGAAATTTCGATTACAAAGTGGCTAGTTACATAGAAATCTCTTTGCTAGGTACAGGTATTACCTTTGTCGTCCATTTTTAGATTCTCCTATTTCTAACACACTCGACCTACAGGTCAAACATACACGTTTGATGTTTACTTAAAGATATCTAGTAAATTAATTTTCACGCACTAAGTAATAGTTGTATAGATTTTAAAATTTACTATCCTTTTTAATAAGATGTGTACTTTTTTACTTTGGCGTGTACTGGACGAGCATAGCATGACTGCACGACTATGTAGAAATCATTTCCTTTGTTAAGAACATCTATTATCTAAATAGGAGTATTATGCACTGGTGCTGTACGTTTACTGTGCTGATTATAATTCACCACAAAAACTATATTGTAGGTCGAAACGGGCCCTCAGACCCATGGTGGTGACTGGGTCCTTATAGACCTGTAAAATATTTAAAAAGAGGTCCAAATAATAATTTTCATATAGGGGTCCTAGAAAAGGGTCAGAACCTTCCATGATCCAATAATTAAATTGCGAAAGTATGATTACTTCACAAATTATATGTCTGGCATCTCGTGACAGATGTTGACGAATTTTCTATAGGGATTTCAGACGCCCCTATTTATAGACGTTTATTTCTCCATTATATGACTTCGAATCGTAAGGTATGATCTAGTTTGACACCCAGATTGCGTTCAGATTGAACTATAGGTATTATGGCACCGTTCAACTTTAGTGTAGGTTTCATGGACTCAACCTTCCTCGCACCATTTTTGCATGCCATGACCATATTGAGTGTTTTAATGGGATTCAAATCCTTATGCGATGTAGTAGTTTTATTCAAAGTCGTATTACAGAATGATACGTTGAGATTTTTTTTATTAGTCTACTCATCGATGTGTACATATCATCCACTGACTCTTTTCAGCTGAATCGAATTTTCATTAGCCATAAATAAGCCATGAAATGGTACCAGAAAAACTGGTTCATTAGGTGATGTAGCCATCCGTGTCAGTCAATAAAAAAAAAGGTATTACGACACCGTTCAACTTTAGTGTAGGTTTCATGGACTCAACCTTCCTGATACCATTTTTGCATGCCATGACCATCGCGAGTGTTTTAATCGGATTCAAAGCCTTAAGCGACGTGAATTTCAAAGTCGTTTTACAGAATGATGCGTTGAGATTTTTTTTTAATAATCTGCTCATCGATGTGTACATTTCATCCATTAACTCTTTTTCAGCTGCATCGAATCTGCAACGATTTCGTTACCAGATTTGTCGTGACCTCCTGGTCTATTACTTGTTCTTCACGAGCTTTCAATTCCTTCAAAGAGATTTGAGCATAAAATTAATTTTATTCATTCATACCATCACGTCTCTTTCCCGGAGGGATAGGCAAATATAATTGAGTGCTATTGGACAAGCTCCTGACATACATACGCGAATACCGATGTTAAAGTTTTTAGAAAATATTTTAATTTAGGAAAAAAAAATCCTGGCTAACGTATTGTATGTCAAAATACTTCTTACATAGTTACACAGCAATCTAGTAGATACCTAATTTAAGATAAGCGCTCAACTGGGTCATCATCAAATGTAGGGGTGCACCTATCTACGATAAATTCACACTGGTAACACAGTGAATTTAAATGAAAGCCCTTAATGACCAGAGAAAATATTAGAGATAACTCAGTATTGTTGACTAGTGGGAGATTGTAGATACACATTTTGTAAATTGTATCTTGGACTTAAGAACTATTTAAACTTAGTTCACTAAGCCCAGGAGTATCAGAGTGATACGAAGTCTTGATTAAAGGTGTGAAGAAATACACAAATACATACACACCATCAAGCCTCTCCCTTGGTGGGGTAGGCAGGCGCAACGATATCGTAGAGACAATTGATCGCCATTTCACACGATCCTAACCTTTTCTTCATCCACTGTCATACACGCGCAAAAGACGGGTGCTGCGAACTTGCCCTTTCCGTAAAAGGTTACCTATTTGATCCTGGTGTGTTAGCCTAGGGCGGCCCCGTTCGACCTTTCTTTCCACATTCGCTTCATATATTTTTTTACTCATTCTCTCTCCATCATTCTCTCCATGTGTCCTAACCATCTAAGCATACCTTTCTCTATTCTTGTCCTGTTTGAAGAAATCTTACTGAAACTATGTGTGTATGTTTCAGAAGCGTGATAGAGCGGCACCTCTCGGAGAAGTCTGTGTCGCGGCTCGCCGGTGTGTTCTCGCTCGTGTCGCGAGACGATCTCCTCGACTCGATGTTCTCGGCGCGGCCGCCGGACGAGGAGGTTGCCACGCTCGCCAGGATGCTGCGCCGCTCCCTCGACCAGGGTCTGCTTTAACTGTTGTCGCCTCTAACCATGTGAGTGTCCCTTCTCGTCGCGTCGATTCATTGTCGACTTCAGCGTCCCAAGGATTGGATCCTTGAAAGGAACGCATGTGTCTCTACATGCAGGAACTTCTCGTTCCAAATTGGGTTACTTCAAAGGAACCTTTCATCTCAGTGTGACTCCTTCAACGGGATTTTGGTTCTATGCATGGGAAAGGTCACACCTTGTTTTGGGGTTTTATTGAAGTGTCTAGTTTAGTGTCTAGTGTTGAAACAAAAATGCTAAGAAAGGATGTTCATAATTCGGCACTTTCATAGTCAGTTGAATTTTTAAGATATATACTTACGCGTATTTTGAAGAAATAACATTGAGACCCAAAGTCCTTTTTGGATATATCAGATATCAGCCATATCATAATGAGTCTACGTATATTTATTTCTGTCTTCTGTAAGGCTTTATACTGACTTATTGTCTGGTAGTCAGACGGTTGAGATTTTTGACACACCTCACTATAGTTTTAGATTCTCACTGGCCTCGCTTACTTTTGAGACTTCTGATGGTATATTTGAGGCGAAACGCGTGCGCCTGTTTATTTTTATGATATTCTCGTTTAGGTAATTATATTCTTAAGATATTATTCTCTCTAATAAAATTACTCGTGGGTTCATTTCCTAGTTATTGTTGTAACTGCCATTTATTGGCTTATTTATTTTGAATACTCATTTTCCTTTGGATTACAACATTATTGTCTTGTCTATTATAATAGCACAAACATTTTGAACCGAGATTGTCTAGGGTGAATTATCTCTTTCTTCATGTAAGATCTTAAATGTGTTCATGCGTTTGGTCTCGGTGTTCGTATGTAATTATGTTTCCTTACACGAAGAATTGTTCTCTATATATAGGCACTAAGTCAAAGAAAGTAAAGTGACATGACAAATTATTATAATTTATTAAGTTTATGCATATATCTATTATTGACATCGCTTCGACGGTCAGTATTATTTTGTAAAATGTCTTGCCTGTAATATTTTGATTTTTAATCAAAATTAAACGCTTACGTTATTTTTTCATTGTCATATAGTATCGATTTTCAGGGGAATTGAAAGTGTAACCCATTTTTATTGAATTGTACGAATCAAGGATGAAAAAATGATGGCGATATCTTGCCTTAAAAATACTATAAGATGTTACACCTAATTATATAAGAAATGATCGTGTTATCAGTGTTTATGAGTGTTTTGTATGTATTTGATACTCGAAAATTATAAATGTGCATAGAATAATAAGTTAAGTGGTCATATACGTCCAAATATACTTTATAATTAAAAGGAAACCAACAATATACTCGTATGTGTAACAAGAAAATTGTCATACTCAAATTCATAGACTGCTTTGAGTGTTACGCCTATGTGGGTTGATGTATTTTTATTACAATCCCACCAGTTTTATTTCAGGTTGAGCGAGGATTCAAACTTAATGTGTAGTTATTTCTATGTATCTAGCTATTAGTTTCTTTTTATTACACTCACTTGGCAGTGGTGTAACATTTGTCCTTACCGCGTATACTGATATCTTCATACCGTACTTCCTTATATATGACTAGGTATGTATGCATATCTTTCATCCTTATAGCTTCATTCCGAACATTAATATCTTCATACAGTGTATCTTTATACCGCTATACCTTATTATTCTTCCTTTTATGTTAATAACGTGTATCCTTAATCTTTATCTTTATATCGTACATCCACAATATTAATATAACCTACACACTTATTCCGTTTGAAGGTTAGTCAGTTAGTTAGAATATTTTGCGTCCACTGCTGGACGCACCTTTTTCGACTGCCCCCTATCCTCAGCTGCAACGGTTCGGAACCGCTGCTTACCCTTCTTACTCCCGATGTACTGGTCGTCATTCCACCTAGCGTGTGGGCTGCCCATGCTCCACAGCTGCCAGTGTGAAGCAACGTCGACCATGGTTGCTTCAACGGCGTCTTCTCGGCGACTAACGTGACCAGTCCACTGCCACTTGAGCACTTTGGTGCGACGAGAGAGTTCCCCGTTACCTAGACTTTGTTATTCAATTTCACAACGAGGTGTAGAATGCATTTAAATGATATTTCCTTAATTATAATAACTTTGTGATTACGTTTATGCCAAATGACACATATTTAATTTATAATTTCTTTAGGTTATTGCTTAGCTATCTTTATTAGTTTCGTGTAATTAATTGTATGATTTTAAGACAAATGCATCACTTAATTTAAACTCCAACTTATCTGATTTAAGTTGGTGAATGATTTTTCTGTAATTACTAAATTTACTGTTTACGCAAATTGTTAATATTTTATTATTAAATTTATAAAAAAATAATTTATTATATTTATAATATTTAGTGATCTAATGCAGGCTATTATTAGGAGCTTCAGAATGATACGACAAATTATTATACATAATTTATTAAATGCATTTATATTATTGGCGTCGCTTCGTAGGTCAGTATTTCATGCATATTCAGAAGACAGAATCATCGCGGATATCTTTTGTACAAGACAGCACTTTGGACCAAGCTATACTAATTATCTACTATATACATGTGTAGATACTTTAATGTTCTGAAGGTTTTACTCAAAGGTTTCTTGATTTTACTTATGAACACTAAATAAGTATTTTTTTAAGAAAACATAAAT
This sequence comes from Adela reaumurella, assembly GCA_009867175.2. Taxonomy (NCBI): domain Eukaryota; kingdom Metazoa; phylum Arthropoda; class Insecta; order Lepidoptera; family Adelidae; genus Adela; species Adela reaumurella. Next base: position 14,820 of record WYDE02207195.1, read on the forward strand.
TTTAAATTATTCACCTAACAGATAAAATGATGTGCCTATATTTGTATTTGCACTTTCCTAAAGAGCGAAATGTTTACTTTTAATTACCTACTTAATCTCTTTTTTTTCCTCTGATATAACTTTCAGAGACATTGTAGTCTCTTTTCTTGGTTGTTTTGATGTAATTTCCGAGACCTGGTAGTATTTTTTTTTTTGGTTGGTCTGATATAATTTCATAGACATTGCAGCCTCTTTTTTTGGTTCCTATGATATAATTTCATAGACATTGCAGCCTCTTTTTTTGGTTCCTATGATATGATTTCAGAGATATTGTAGCCTCTTTTTTTGATTTCCCTGAAATAATTTCAGAGACTTGTAGTATTTTTTTGTTCGTTTCTCTTATATAACTTCAGAGATATAGTAGCTTCTTTTTTTGGTTCCCCTGATATAATTTCAATTTAATGGACAATTTCATCTTCGAATATATGTATGTAATATGTACGCATTATCACAGTGTTAGTCTAACAGTCTACAACCCTCCACACACAATGAGCGTGCTGGCCCTCTATAGGTGTTTTGCTTCACCGGAGCTGCTGTATTCGTTAAAGTGGCGGTTTAGCCTGGTTAGCGTTCATACCTGATATACAACAAACGTTTCTTGGATAAATTTGTCTCCAAAATTACCCAACCTCGAAGAAAAACACTGACGAATCCTATATAATATTCACATACAATACGAAGTTTTGTATTGCATAAAGGTTGACTGGAAGCGTCTCGGCAATAAGTTCATCTTCTGCTAATCTGAAGTGTATCGTTATTTATGTATTCGCATTAAATGCACATATCAATCTCCACTAAAAAAATAAAGAAGAAAATCACCTTGCCATAGGGCAAAACATTTGAATGAATGATCTAAAAATAATGATGTATCATGATCGTGTCTAATTTTTATCTAAAACTAGCTGACCCGGCGAACTTTGTTCCGCCTTAATGTCAATAAATAAGCAAATTTTTTTTTATTGGAATTTAGGTAGGGTAACCCTACCCTACCCCTACCCTACCCCTACCCTACCCCTACCCTACCCCTACCCTACCCCTACCCTACCCCTACCCTAC
>WYDE02207305.1:0-15905 GCA_009867175.2 Adela reaumurella
GAGCCTGTCGCCCTTTAGCACGGCATCTTGTCCTTATCCATTAGTCGCCTTTTACGACATGCATGGGAAGAGATGCAATGGGACCATTCTTTTAAGTACCGGCCCCACACGGTACCCGGTTTTTTTATGTGCCACGAAAAAATCAATGGCCGTATGAAGGGCCCACGCCCCCCCCCCCCCTTCACACATCCCCGCTGTTATTCTTGGCGCGTAAAATGTTTTTTTTATACCTTCTAATTACAGAGTAATTGACGACTTAAACGGTTTTTGGAGTTATGTTTGTGAATTTATTCTATAGTGAAAAGTAACGCTAATCGTGTTCTAAAACATATATTTTATTTGGAATATTTGTATGATTGATTATTTTAATGCGTTTTTTTATGATTGGAAAAATTGTATTTTTCTTCTCTAGGCCCCTTTGAAAGTGTGTTCTAAAACATGTGAGTTGAGTGACCTCCGCGCAGACATGACTAGACACATACACGCCTTGACCTCTCGTGTAAGTACATACTTACTTATATATCATTCTGCTTCAGTCTTGTTCTACTTGTATATGTACATGTGTATGGTATTATTTTATTGTGTTTATATTTAATCGCTATTTATGTACATATGTATTGTTATTATTTATGTGGTCTAACACATCTACAATTGCTTATTATTTTCTCTATTACTTATGTTCGTAAATAATTAGGTACTGATGAATGAATGAATGAACGAACGCGTTTATTGTGAATCTCCTGTTATAATTATTCACTAATTAAGTCTTGGGTACATAAATAAACTTAGTTTCTCTAAGCTATCAATGGAGACGTATTGACATACAAATAATATTTTTTTTATTTAATTAGAAAAATCTTTTTGTATTCAAAATAATTGAAAAAATTATGTAGTATATATAAAAACATTTAAAATAATATGACGTATAAGTTATGTATGTATTAGTATTTTATTAACTTTGTTTCTTCGTTATACACGGGAAAAAACGGCTCATACCTCGCATAATTTTTCAAATTTCTCCGACTTATCAAGGAATAAATACTACGTACACCAAAATCACCTCTAAAAATATATTTTTTATCAATAGGTATTCAGTTTCGGTCACTGAACACCCCCACTGAGGCTTCCTTCAAAGATAACCGAAAGCTTAACACCGTGTATACAGACTAAATCTAATCAAGGATAATTATTAAAATACTAGTGAAAACTGCACAAAAATCGTCCAGTGGTTCAAGTATTATCGTGAACAAACTAATAAAATGAAGCACAGTATTTAACAGACAACTTTTCAGTCTTAGTTTATTGTGGAGGGTCTGATTACTTTGGAAGATTTGAAATCGATGTTGCATTTCGCAAAAAAAACTTGATAAAACCTTACCTTACCTTTGATTTTGTGCTAGTACTATTTTTCAAGCTTATTAAATTATTTTTAATGAAGCAATCAGACTGCAGTATGATACTGTAGGCGGATTCTGTTGTGTTGTTGGTCACATCGCATTGTAAGAAATACTTTTGAAAACCTGCGAAATTTCTTGCCGTCTCTTCTTCGTGGGTGTCATCGAACCGGATGTAAAATGTAACATTTTATCAAAATCAAGCACTACCTAGGACCTAGGCGTACCTACATCTAGGCGCTGTACTAAGGCCTAAGGAGTAATTACGAACTACGCCGATGCCGTACGGCATTCCAATTAATTAAAATCATGCAAGGGCTCACGCTCTAGCAGATGCTGTTTACGGCTTGTCTCTTGGATATGTACTTAGCCACAAAGATTCAAATTTTTGAAGATTAACTTTGCAGCGTAATTGTCGAATACGCCGATGCCGTACGGCATTCAAAATCATTTAGTCGTGCACGGAATTCTGAATAAAGAACTAAGAACCACAATTTTTCAAGGTTTAGTTCCTTCAAATACCAGCGTTCATTAACACTGTGACCTTCAATTAGAACCTCAAAATGATCATTATACCCACAATTAACACCACTATTCTTGAATAGGCGCTGTCACTTAGATTAGGCAACTATTTCTAGAATCAAGTTGCGTTTTGACACATGCCTTAATCAGCTATTTTGTAACTAACCTGTCGAATGCGTCCGTCGCAAACAAGTCAAATTATAGGAACATTTGTCTCGCGATTGACAATTTGACCTCGTTGAGCATCGATCGCGATGGACAGGCTTAAGATTGAACAGCGGTTAATGGCATCATAGTTATTAACTTGTTTGTATGAATGGAGAGTTATATCTTCTTAAGATTACGTAAATAGTTTGAGTTCCGGTATTATGCATAAAAGAATAGTCTTACGAGTCCGGTGCGATAAGCTTGTAATAGACGTCTAAGAGATTCATAAAGTTTCATGCGAAAGGACGATCAAATAACTCTTCAGCTTGGGAAGTTAAGCTCTGCCGAGCACGATCAGGTAATGAATGGGTCACCGCTTGACCGTTGATTATGGTCGTTGTTTGAATTTCACGTAAAGCTGCAGGTTTCTTGCCCCTACTTACTAGGCGATAGGGTTTAACCAGGCCTGTGTTAGTACCACCGTACTAAATGAAGGTCGATCGAAGCGGCCACGAAATATTAATCGTGTTTTCCGTTTAGTTTAATGTAGCCGGCCCAATTATAGGGGGAAGCGTTGATATGGCACCTAGCTAATTCGCAAAGGTGTATTGGGCTCACATCACTTCTGCCAAACTGGTGAGTTTTGATGGTGTGGCCATTCAGACAAGTTCCCGTACTATCTTTCTTACGTATTGAGATCAGTTAAGTTTTTCTTTATTGCTGCCGAACTGGGTGGCTGTGCTCGAGGCCGGGGCCTCAGGAGCAGCCAATTTCACCACTGAGGAGGCGCCAGTCCGGATTGAAGACGGACTAATGTTTCTGGAATTTACGTAGTGCACTGCTTCGCCCTCTACCGGGTGCCGTTTACGCCGTGTATCTAGGCGATGTACTTACTTGTATATTTACGCAGATTTGATGTACAAAATGAGTACAAAATTTTGACCCTACTTCGGTCACTGAATTTTTCATATCTGCTCTAATGTCACGCTACAGTGGAAATGTTTTTTGGTATTTTCATGAAAAGTACCACTGCACAGAATGTAATGTTTCTTCCACAAAAATACACAAAATAAACACAATATTTTGACGTAATTTCGTCGCTGAAATTTAAAGATCTGCTCAGGCGTGACGCCAGAGTAGACAACTTTATTTCGGCTTTTACGAAGAAACTAGTCTTGCACAAAATACATTATTTTCTCCACAAAATTACTCAAAATTTACACAAAATTTCTAGATACTTTTGAAGTATTTAGCGAGAGAAGCGATTCCGATGTCACGGAGGTTGTCAACGGTATTGAATGCTTTATCAGTGACACAGTTTCTTATATAAACAATTATTTCCCGAACTTAAGAAAACTCACAATTAAATACCTACAGATGCAAGTAAGCTCCTTCATCTATACGTAGTTAGCATTGTCACTAACACAGCACCGAGTAGGTATTACGTACTCACAAACTGTGTACCTAGCTCATAAGAATGCACGGCGTGGCGCGGGTCGGCGGTCGCGTCAGCCGCGCGCGACCCTCACCTCACCCGTCGCACCCACTGCATGCTCTATGTCCCTTGTCCGTCACAACCGCAGCGCACCATTCCTCGTCATTAAAATCCTTACGACAATTATGTTACCGGTTACGAGTGCCAAAGTTGATGGGCCGATTGTAGGAGTGTGATTATACGCACGAGACGCCAGAACACGCGAGCGCAGCGATGGCGGCGGAAAAGCAGAAGAATTGATTGAGTGTTGTGCTCCACAGACCGAAGCGGGCTCTGACGGCGAGCAGGTGCGGGAGAAGCGGAAACTGGAGGGCGTCACCCAGGTCAAGTTCGGAGTCAAAAACGCCGTCCTCGGCTTCGTGTTCGGGGTATGAACCTTCCCTCACTTAGACCGTAAGGCAGACTTATCCGCTCCGCTCTCTCCTAATCCTGCTCGTTCGCTTTCTAGAAAATCAACAAGGCGATCGACGCCAAGACCGCGTTCCTGGACAAGCTGGACCGGACGAATATTGCGAAGAACAAGGCGTACAACATCCAGCCGCCGCAGAACCCGATCGCGAGCATCACGGGTCTCATCCCCGCCGTTCTTGGACCTAAGCTGGCGGTCCTCGGGCCCAAGCTGAGCACGCTCACGACCGGTCTCGGAGCCGCCAGCGGCGGCTCCGGAGGAGGCGGCGGTGGACCGACTGCAGGTGCGAGCGTGAGCGCTAGCGTCGGAGGAGGAGGCGGCGGCGGTAGCGGCAGCGGACTCGGAAGCATCCTTTCCCTGGTCACGTCCCTGTCTGGTTCGAGTTCGTCGGGAGGTTCTGGAGGCAGCGGCGGAGGCGGTGGCGGCGGCGGTAGTGCAGGCGGTATTGGATCCCTCCTTTCCCTGGTGACGTCGCTCGTGGGAACCTCCAGCGGAGGCGGCGGCATCATCAACGCGGGCGCCGCGGGAGGAGTCGACACTATTGACAGTTCCGAAGAAGACGACGACTGAACCCTCGTCCCGCGCCCTGTACATAGACAGCGCGTCGCATCGTCTCCTTCCCCTCCTTCCTATAGTTTGTAAGCTGTTGTAAATATTCTGTTACCTTCAGGGGCACTCTCTACGATGCACATGTTACGCCTTGTAAATTCTTAAGGTGAGTTGTTTTGTAATTAAAGATTTAACTCCACTGGTGGTTGTTTCACTGTACCAAATCGCTGTACAATTTCGCTGGAGATGTGTTGTACAATATCGTCGCACATTATCAATTACTGTATATAATGTGTGCTGCACAAAATGCTACGTAGTACCTCGTCACATTAAACACAGACATTTATTTAATTTTATTCCCTTAAAGTTTAATACAGTTCCAAGATCTGTGACAAGGTTCTACGTTTCAAATCACAATTGTCGTGTGTACATATCAAGATTGAATCTAAAATATTCCTTATTTTCGATATATTTAAATTTTACTTTTAGAAGTGGCTGACTTTTTCAGTCAACGCCACACGTCACAGACGTCCAAAGGTTTGTTTGCATGCACACTGAAATAATACGTGTGCAATATACGGGGTGAGTTTTTATTCATCTACATATTTTCTTTTACCTTAAACAGATGAGATGGGGTTTAGTCGTATCTGGGTTCAGCAGCACACACACGCACACTGTTATCGTGTTACATGCTGTGAAACAGTTAGTTGCAGTGTTACACGCTGTGAATGAAACTGTTAGTTACATTGTTACACGCTGTGACAATAACAGTTAGTTACTGTTAGACGCTGTACAGTAACAGTTACTTACAGTATTACACAATGTGACTGTAACAGTTGGTTACAATGTTTCACATAATGGCAGTGTGCGAGTTTTTGTTTTGTTTTTTGACTGTACAGTATCAATCTAACAGCGCAGTTTAGACCGTTTTTGTGTAATCTGGTGGAATTTTACTGAAAATAACCCAAATCACAATTTTCCATAAGCATAAAAACAAAATTATTAGTATTTTGTTTGTAGAAGTGACGCCCACACGCCAGGGTCAGGTGAAGTAAGAATTATTCAAGCAAGTATTCCACGCATGGTGTATATAAACCAAATACCTACATATAAAAAAAAAATTACGTTGAGGCATAGGAAGTCTGATTCTTTTGTCAAGTTTCCGTAATAGGGTTCGAACATTGTAACTTTAAGCGGGCTGCAGCGTAGGCGCTAATATGACCCACGAAACCTAAAAGATCTCAAAATAAAGTATAAATCTACTAACAAAAACAAACAAAAACTGGCTATAACCAGACATTACAGTTTTCACTTACAGTACGCCTCCGTATTTACAAAGTGGTTATGCAGTGGCATGGAGAAATGCATGCACAGTAATGTTGTGCGCTTAATGTGTAGATACGTATACTTGTACTTATTCAAAAATAATTAAATAAATAAAAAATCATAAATAAATATGTGGTAAATAAATACAAGACACATAATAAATATTATGCTAAAAACTTCTGTAATTTTAATCTAGACAGATAATCTAAAGAGAGAAAATTTATTTTAAAAATAGAACACTATGGGTTTCGATCTTTAAATTTTCCAGGTTGTAAATAGTTATGGTGGCCCTGGATGTAGTTTTTCGATATTTCAGTGTGTATGCAAATAAAAATGATTGTATAGAACACTCCTGCACCGATGCGACGCTGCTGCGGCGCGGGCGTCGAGAACCCCGACGACGCCCCGCCGCCGCCTACACCCCTTCACCCCCGCTGCCGTCGATGACACAACCGAACTATATCGACACTATCTAGTCACTGAGTCTTTGACATAAGTGCACTATATCGACATTACCAAGTCGCTGAGTCTTTGACACAATTTCACTATATCGACACTATCAGTAATTCTATTCATTATGTCTTTGACACCAAGTGCACTATATCGACACTATCTTATCACTAAGTCTTTGACACGAGTTCACCATTTCGACACTACCTAGGAACCGAGTCTTTGCCACAAGTGCACTATATCGACACTATCTGGTCACTAAGTCTTTGACGCAACTTAACTATATCGACGTTATCTAGTCACTTATTTCTACTTTTATTTAATTTTTATCGACTTACGAGTACATCATTATCATTGTAGAAGTATTATGCATTTTTCTGCTTTTAGTCTCTAAACTTACTTCTACCTATAACATAAAATTATCTTAATCAACTTACCTTGTCTTCTTCGTTAGGATTTTTACAATAATTAATACTTAGAAGAGTTAGGAAGCGCAAATATCGTAATTTTTTATTTTATTTTTTTTGTTTCTTTTTAAGAGAAAATTGCCAGCAGACTTCTAATATGAAAGCTGGCATGAATGCATCATGCTACATCACCTCAACGCACCAGTTTGGCGTCAGTGTATTGACACCCACCCACCTAGGTGTAACTTGCTGTGTGGGTGCTATGTCGCAATTTCCCTGTTGTCAGACATTAGCTTATTGCTTCAGGCGGGCGAGAACGAAAAGAAACAAAACACAATCACGCACGCGCGCGACGCCATGTGAAAATTGAAATAAATTATACGTAGGTATTCTAATACTCCGTACTTTGGCGATACCGTAGTTTATAAAGAAAGGGTGGGACAAAACAGGTTTAAGTTACAGGTTAAGTTGTCCCTGGTCCGATCAATCGAACCATGAACACCGAAATGTGTCCATGTTTCAATTAATTAAACAATACTCTCTGACCACGAGCACTATTCCTTGTATGTGGTTTAAAAGTAAAACCCACCCACAGCATCATATTGTATAATTACATTTTTGAGGTTCTGTGCGGTTTTATCTACGCCGTCAACATTTATTTGACAGTTGACAGACTGTATACAGCCAGTCGTTACCCGAGCAGCTGGCAAGGCAAACTCGTTCACTAACCGGAAACTACTCACTTTCCTTTTCAGTTAGCTCACTCGATGCGTCCGCGCCGGTCACGTGTCGCGTCTACGCCCCGATTCTGCAAACTTAACGCACGTTAGACTTCGGTAGAGCCAACACTGCCTCACAGGCACAACGGTTTGAGATCTGTCACGTGCTATGATATTATATCACCTTCACCAAAACTCGCCTGTCAAACTCTCGTTTTTAAAACATAGACAATATTTTTTTGAGGTTCTATGCGGTTTAAGCCATGCCGTCAACATTTATTTCACAGTTGACAGATTACATACAGCCAGTCGGTTATCCGAGCAGCTGGCAAGGCACACTCGTTCACTAATCGAAAACTACTCACTTTGCTTTTCAATTAGCTCACTCAATGTGTGTACGCTGGTCACGCCCTGCATCTACACCCTCATTATATAAACTTGACGCACCTTAGACTTCGGTAGAGCCAACACAACCTCGCAGGCTCAACGATTTAAGAACTGTCACGTGCGATGATATTATGTAACCTTAACCGAATCTCACCTGTCAAACTATCTTTTTTGTATAACTTAAACCAATAAATAATGAAACCATCAGGTTTTATTTAGTAATTTTACATTAAATGAGGAAGGTTTAAAAAAGCTTAAAATGTAAATTTTTGCAATTGAAATTTGATATCCATTTTGATTTATTCTTCTTGCTGAATCTGTTGGAAAACAGATTGGCAACTTCCACGGAGTATTTTTTTCCGGATCATTCCAACCCAATACAAAGACTAAGACTCCACAAAGTGCGGCTGAAGTTTGCGGAATTACGGCGCTGGGCTTGGCACTGTAGGGCTCATACTAAAAGTGGATTGCTTACTTAGCATTCCTAAATCGTCATTCTACTAATATATCTTTGAATAAATTAATTTTAGAAACTATTGTTCAAATAAAACATAATATATATTCCTAGATGAACTATTAAAGAGGCTAAAAATATTACTCTTAAAATTTATAACCGTGTAAAATATACCTAAGTCATAAAATAAATGTATTCTTAGAGAAACCACATTCACTCAAATAATTTATAATTCTTTTCCTGTACACTAAACATCTTGTATTTATACTTGCATGTGTATATGTACATATATGCACTTGAAAACCAGTCAGCAAAACAAAAACTTACTCACTTGGTTATATCACGAAGTTAGTGTTGCATTGTTGTTAGATAAATATAGATTTAAAACTCTTAGTCCCACGTGCTCTCAATAATATCAAGTTTGGACATAGTCTATAAACCGAGATAACTTGCGTAACTTTGCCTAACTAGTCTCCTATTCAGGTTACGTTATAGCAAAAACAATACACGGACTAGTTTTCGACTCTACCTTTTTATATGAGTTACTATAAAAATGTAGACGTCTTTTTGTCAAGTTAACGAAATTTCCTTGAAATTCCTCAGTACGAAACAAAATGGCGGTATGGCAATTTTAAATATGGAAGACAATGGCGTTCGATTTTTATTTATTATTTAAATTATCCAGCTTGTAAATAAATAAATAATATTTTTTATTGACTGAGCGACCTATGTGTCCTAGTTCATCCTATGTGTCAATAGCTCTCCATACATACACCAATTTTCAATTTCGTAGAAGACCTGGCAAGAAACGTCTCCGAATATTTTTCAACGTCATCACGAGTATCGCGAAGCCTGTTACAACAAGACTGGCTTAAATCTACCTCGATAAAAATATACGATTCCTCTTTGTCAGTCCATGTATTATTTAAAATTTAATGAAAGCTTTGAATGTAATTTCAGTAGGAGTGTACATAAGTGCCTATCTAAGTAGACAAATTACCACTCTAGTCGGTCGTAGACACCTTCACTGCTCTGTCGTGAATGCCAAAACATTTGACTGACCTCTTCATTGCGAAATAACCACCATCTCATATTAGCAAGAACTTGCGCATTCATCGAGTCTAGATATAAAGATAAGTTTAGCAACGAGCTAATTGTGTCCGTGTGAAGCAACGATGTGAATTTCTACGGACTTTTTGCTAGAGCCGTGTGAGGTAAAAGCGACACAATCAATGGAAATATCTATGTCAATGGTTCGCCTGATTTGAATTCCGAACGCCTCCTAATGTGTTGCCTGGTGGCGCCATGATAACGTCATTTGTATTTTTTTTTTGTTAAATTCGTTCACACCCATCGATGAAAAGTGAAATGAATCAGGCAAATTCTCGAAGAATACACAGCTCATTTATGATGTTATTTTGTACATTTCGTTATAACGAATGATGTGATGGATGATGTATGAACGATCAATAAAATGTTCGTGCTTCACATTTCTTGGAGTAACTTGTGTCTTTCTTACAAGGAGAGTCCGCGATCGAAGCGTTATCTCGTTCTAATTTAATTTTTTTATTAGGAAGGCGTTTCCTTAATTTCTTTTTTTTTTTTGTTTTATTCGCATATGATAGGCGGTAAAGGCACAATAGCCATACAACCTCTTCTGATTTTTTTGAACTGAACTTCCTAGTCTAACATTCTCTAATAAAGTCTATTTTAACAAAAGCCCTATGCTAAAACAAAAAAAAAACAACAAACTCAATTTTAGCCTAACTACGCTAAGCGCCGCCACAACTTTTTCCCTTTGAAAGTGTATTTTTATGATTTTTAGAAATAGGTAAATATGAGTAATGTCTCATGTAGCAGTCTGTAAAACAGCGATACGTATTTATTTATAGTTTTTTTACTTAATCTGTTTTTTATAAGAATATTATATAAAAAATGCACGAGTGTCGGCAATAAAATCTCATTAAATTGCGTAACCTTGCGTCAAGTACCTGTTAACCTATAGTTATTACTACCTAGTTAATTTTTTTTATTATTACATACTTATGAATATAGCTAGGTTAATAACTAGATACGTATTCATTTAATAGTTTAATTTTTTATATAATATTTCTGGTATAATTTTCATCTTTTTATTCACCCTTCTAGTCTCTTTCGCAACTTTCTAGTCTGCTATATTATATAGAAGTTCACACTTTGCGGTGTCACGGTAAACTACCATTCCTAGTCGTTTTCAAGGTGTACCATAGTACTATAAGTAGCATTTCACAATAAACACATTTTTAGAATGTCGCCATGACCCTACTTTGAGTTCAAGCAGTTACGTTAGCCAGAAGAAACCTTTTCTGAATACGAAATATGATAATATGTGTATGTTTACTATCCCGAGGTAGCCAATAACTAAGAAATTATTTTTTGTTTAAATACGAACTTTTTCAAACAATAATTTGTATTTTCTAAATGAAAATATATAGGGAAAATTAAACACTCAATGAAATCTTGGGCCAAGAGGGCATCTTTGTTTTGTTAAATACATTTTCTTCACAGCTCAATAATTTAATTTTTTTTTATTTTCACATTTACATCGTCACTATAGGTAGGTGCTTATATTATCGATATTGAAGTTGAAGTAAAATTATTTATCAACAACTAGCTTTCAACAACACATTTCAATAAACAGGCACAGAGTAAATGCTGCATGACTTGATTATATGACTTTGCCACAGAGGGAGTTGGCTAGCTTGTCCTTAGCACGGCGTATTATTCTTAAACATTAGTCGCCTGTTACCACATTGGAAGAAATGCAGTGGGGCTTATTCTTAACCCAACACGGCAACCCACCATCAAAGTCATATCATTATTACTTTATAAAATCCGATGAAATTCGTTAAATTGTGAATAAGAGGCCTAGCTTGGTCCAATATATTATATAACTTATCCAATCCTAAAACTTAATTTTCAAATAACTTTTTAATTTTTGTTATTGTGCTCAAAAAGGTTTTGCACAAGCACGCGGGTAATTAAGTAGTCCGCGTGCTTGAACAAAACATTTTTCAAACTCAATAACAAAATAATATTTAGAGTTGGGGTAGGTTACTCCCAATTTTACTCAAATTATAACGATAGTCCCAAAACGACGCTTTGATGCTATACTTAGGACTGCCTTTGACATAAAACTAATGCAAATAGTAAAGCACTTGGTAGGTAAATGCACTCACATATGTAGAGTAGAAACTCATTTGGCACTTTTATCTCTACATCCAATTTAAAGGCCTATCCAATCTCCCATTTCCTTCTAAAACTTGTTGGCACTGTGCAAGTCTTCATACCAAATCTAAACGCATATCCAATGTCCTATTTCCTTCTAAAACTTGTTGGCACTTAGGAAGTCTCCATACCAAATCTAAATGCCTATCCAATCTCCCATTTCATTCTAAAACTTGTTGGCACTTTGCAAGTCTTCATACCAAATCTAAATGCCTATCCAATGTCCCATTTCCTTCTGAAACTTGTTGGCACTTTGCAAGTCTCCATACGATATCTAAATGCCTATCCAATCTCCCATTTCGTTCTAAAATTTATTGGCATTTTGGAAGTCTCCATACCAAATCTAAATGCCTATCCAATCTCCCATTTCCTTCTAAAACTTGTTGGCACTTTGTAAGTCTCCATACGCCTATCCAATGCCCCATTTCCTTCTAAAACTTGTTGGCAGTTAGCAAATCTTTAGGAATACCAAACCGAAATGCCTATCCCATCCTATTTCCTTATATTAGTTGTTTGCACTTTTGAAATGTCTATACCAAGTCTAAATGCCTATCCAATGTCCCATTTCCTTCTAAAACTTGTTGGCACTTTGCAAATCTCTAGATATACCAAACCGAAATGCCTATCTCATATCCCATTTCCTTCTATAAGTTGTTGGGACTTTTCAAATATCTATACCAAATCTAAATGCCTATCCAATGTCCCATTTCCTTCTATAAGTTGTACGAGCCAGACTTCGGAAATTTTATATCAAATTATTGTTATTAAAATGAACTGTTTAACAAAACCATGCGTTTCTTTTCGTGCCATACATAATTATGATTAATTTTTATTCAAAAATTAACTGTTCCATTTTTTTTTTTTTTATTGAGATCGCGACATATGGCGCCGAGCCACCCAGAAGGTGACTAACGACGCCCATGATCATTCGGTTTTAGCGGGGGTTGCGAATTCCATGCCGGCCTTACATATGCCTATTCATGCCCCTCTTGAAGGACTCGAGGCTATACATGGAGGGAAATATGTGGGCAGGGAGAGCGTTCCAGAGTTTACCGGTTCTGTAGATGAAAGATCTGCAGGACCGATTCGTAATTTTAGGTAATTATTTTTCCTTTATGGTTTTGAAGAGATATCGGTAACTTCTTTTCGTAATTAAATTAACTTATGGTATTTGGCACGCCATTATATAACACTATGGATTAAAAATATATTTTAATGTTTAATAGGTATCAAAATACCAATAGGATAAAATTTAACTGTATCGTGATTTAAAGGAACTTATATTTCTTTGACATTAAATTTTCAACCCAACTTTGTGATTCTGCGTCAGTAACTTTTTAATACAACTTGTACTTCTGCGACATTAACTTTTTAATACAATTGTACTTCTGCAACGGTAACTTTTTAATACAACTTGTACTTCTGCAACAGTAACTTTTTAATCGATTTATATTCCTGACAGTAGCTTACTAGAGAAAAAGAGCCATCCAGAGCTTATGGACACGTTAGGTTGCAGTAATCATTTCATCGCAAAACACTGGTATAGGTAGGTAATAGGTAACACAAAAATAATTAAAGGGACCTACAGAAGACAAATATAAATTTTCTAATAATAAAACCCTTTGAAATAATCATTTCCGGACCGATAGCATTAGCAGTACGAAACACGATCAGCATTACTTTCCTCGATAGAATTAATTCACAAATTCCTCCTTAAATAAAGGGAATAAATTTATGATAATTTTGAAATATACGTAGGTACGTGTAAACTTATTCTCCATAAAATAGCATTTCAATTTTAGCCCCGCAGTAATTACGTTTTTTTAAATAAAACAGTATGGACGGTGTTATGCACCACGAAACAATACCAGGGTCGTATGAAGTGGACCCCTCCGCTACAACCTATTATATTTTATTTGGAATATTTGTATAATTTATTTGAATGAGTTTTCTTGGTTGGAAAATTTATGCTTGGCTTCTGTAGGCTTCTTTGTTAAGATCCTATTCGCAGAAATTTGGAGGAAATAAAAAAGGGTAATTATTAAACAATACTACACGAAATACAAATGGTTCATTTATACTCTTCAACATACTGAACAACACAAAACCTTACAAATAAGGGCTCTATGCAATTTTAAAGTTACAGCTATGGGTAAGTACAACAATAAATACTATGGTAGTTAATAGATAGGTAAGTATATATTAAGTCCTTTTTAAATGTTTTCCTTATGTATGGGAACATTACAATTACAAGAATTGGCAGATTTATGAAAATCTTTTCATTAACAATTTTTAAAATAAATAAATAAAATAAATATAGACTTTTCTACTAAGCAGAAGGCGTACTCTTCCAGTCAACCTTTATACACTTCAACACATTCGTATTGTTAGTGTATAGGTTTACTCACAGTGTTTTCCTTCACCGGGTGGATTGTAATTTTGCACACAAAAATTTTAACCGAGATTTTAAAATACGGAAAAATTGTGCGCATACCCGGTTTCGAACCCACGACCTCTCGGGTAAGAGGCGTTCGCTTACCAACTAGGCCACTCCGCAATCCATATTTTAGCGTAAGCAATATATTGATTATAATGGAAATACCTTTTACTACTACAAAATTTTCAATGTTTCACTTACTTACGCCATTAAATATTTCCTGAATAGGTACCTAGTTCAATCCATTTTTAGTTCATGTAAAGATGTGTATTTCTGGTACCCAAACCGTCATTTGTGTGGTACTTACTTATAGGGTGGCATTACATCGCGCCGAGCCATCACGGGGTCTGGGGTCAGTTCGGCGTCCCTCCCCCTCCGCCCGAGGTCCTCCAGGCAGGCTACTACGACGCGCCCGCGCACCACCACCGACGATATTCCAGTCTTCGACCGGAACAAGGTCAGCCTGGACTTCCCGGGGAACCTTTTTGGCCCATCCGTGTCCCTCCTCATCAAGACTACTAAGATCGTCGGCGATGTTGTTATGGTGAGAACCAATTATATTATATTATCTACTTATAAATATTTTATTCTTTATGCTATAATGTATTAACCTTTGGTTTTAACGATTCAGCCGCTTGATGTTGTAGGCTGAGCGGAGCGAAGCCACTTACTCGACTAGGGTCAAACACTTTTTGTGCCTGTCTGTTTGTCCGCACATGTCTTACTAAACGGTTTAGCCGATCGAGCTGAAATTTTCTAAGGTTATTCTATATTACATAAATAGCTCCCCACAAACTTTTAACTTCCTAGAAGAACTGGCAAGAAACTTCGCTGGAATTCTTTCCTAAACGATTAGGCCCTCCGGGCTGATTTTTTTTTGGTTCATTGTCACTAGTCACACACTAACTTTCAACTTCCTAGAAGAACTGGCAAGAACTTCACCGCAAACATTTCCTGAACGGTTCAGCCGATCGGGCTGAAATTTTGTTGGTTCATTCTATGTGTTAATATCTCGCCGCAGACTAATTTTCACTTCCTAGAAAGACTGACAAGAAACTACTATGGAAATTTTTCAACGTCCACTGCTCCTAAACGGTCTGGCCGATTGGGCTGAATTTTGAAGGTTCATCCTATATATCAATAAATAGCTCACCGTACACCAAATTTTATGATAAAAGTGCTGACTGAGCTGGCCACGCGGTGAAATGGGCCATCCCTTGGACACAGATCAGCGAAACCGGCGTCCGGGCGATAACAGAGATAGAGAGGAACATGTAGGTATGTTTCTAGCCGACGGCGAAGCAAAGGAGGGTTATGTGTGTATTGTTGATTATGTCGTAAATATTTATTTACAGGTAGGTTACATTGATAAAACTAAGTGGAAAAATGTACGTTTGAAAAAAAAATTGTTTTATCTGTCGTCATCTTTTTTTCGTTTACAATTTTCCAAAACGTTTGACTATGAAACCGAATGCCTTTGGGCGTGGTCGTCGGCAAAACAATCCACGCTGACGGCGCAGTGTCTTGCGTATCCATAAAAAAAAAAGTAATATTACCTAGGTAGGTAGGTTAGGTACATATTTGTATCATACATTGTTGGAGCACACAATTATGATGATGTAGTAGGTATATATATATATATAGTAGTGATGATACGCGACCGGATGGCGCTCGTGTCGCCAATTTCATACTTTCAATCAAAACTTCACACCCCTACTCAATAAATGCAGACAGTTGCGCATATTTGCCGCGTGCCCAAAATACGTAATAGCGCTCCAGGTAACACAACTGACTTGCGCCACTGTAACATGTATGTGCTTCCCTCTCGCACATACATATCACTCACGCTGAATCGCGACATCGGTGTAAGCAGAGCAATCGGTGTTGTGCTGCAAGAACTCCGGTAAATTACAGCACAACACCGATCACCACATTTCGCAAG
>WYDE02207416.1:0-15903 GCA_009867175.2 Adela reaumurella
AGACTCTATGAAGCTCCTAAATCCTACATCTTTGGTTAGTTCCACGCCCAGGAGTTCCAATCTGTCATTGTTAGGTAGAGCCGTACCCTGGAATGTGGCTTGGGAGGGAAAGTGGTCGGCCTTGATAGAGAAGGCACAAGCTTGTGTTTTGCTGACATTGAAATCGACAAGGTACTCGCGGCCCCAGGAGGCTACCTTATCGAGAGCACTGTCGACTCTTTCAACGGGTTGCCGCCGTGCCTCGTCAATGCGCACATCTCTAGCAGTCCAGTCCCTGGTGCAGCCCTCATCTACGGTGCTGTCGTCTGCATAACTGTGGATATTGCTTGGCACAGGAGATCGTCAATACATAGCAAGAACAATCCGAACTTTGAATAAGCAATACGGTTTCCGTAAACAGCGATCATCGAGAGATCTGCTAGCTTATGTAACGCATGTATGGGCTGAAAGATTGAACAACTTTGGAGAGTCGCTGGCGGTTGCTTTGGATATATCTAAGGCGTTCGATCGCGTTTGGTATCGAGCTCTTAGCAAGCTTCCGGCCTATGTTTTTCCCTCATCCCTCTGCAATTGGGAGGCCGATCCATATTTGTAACCATTGACGGTGCAAGATCGATGGATTTCCCAATAAACGTTGGTGTTCCTAAGGGCTCGGTGCTGTCTAGGCGACAGTTCGGTGCCTAGGTTGCACCTTGGCACCTAGAGCGAGCGGTATACACCCGCGTAGACCCTTACCACGTGGGGAAGGTTGACGCGGATTTATACCACTGGAAATAGAGGGTCTTCAAAATAAGTGGGCCGTTTGACAGAGACATCGGATCGACGATCTACACAGACACCACTCTTGGTTACAAATCTCTCGAAGAGACTGTATCCCGGTATGTCAAGGTCTGTAGTGTTGGACGACCTGAGTCTCCATCAAAAACAAAAGGTGTGGTTTAGCTGTCTGAAGATGTTGGGCGACAGCAGTATGGTTGGCACGTAGACCGCATATGTTGCACAGATCTACTTTAAAATATCTGGGAGACGTGGGTGTCGCACTTAAAACGGTCTTTTTTAATTTCGTCATATTTAGTTGATTTGATAGATAGCAAGCAAGAAAATATTTGGGAAGCGGTAATACAGAGATCAGCACAAGTGGGCTCTTTAAGAGCACTGCCACAAGGGAAGAGAGGACCACCAGGCCCCCCCTGGCGAGAGTGCACCCTGGTCTCCCCAGGTCACCATGCCACAAGGTGCACCCTCGAAAGGATTTTTCGCTGGCTGATAGGGCAGCCCCTGACGACGCAGGCGAACAACATTGCCCCCCAAACATTTGGGCGACTTCTTCAAATTTTTGTTCGATTTTTTGGCTACTTCACTGGCAATATTAATTTTTAGTGCATTGAATCGGGAAATACCATTTCCATAGTAATCAGAAAAGCAAGACGAAAGAGTAAGTACGAGAGACCATTATTTGGTGTCTCGGGGATTCCCGCCTTGCCTCCCGCAGTGCCGCCCACTATCCCGCTTTATTAACGCCTTGGCAACGTGAGTAGAGAGGTAGAGGTATGTATGGTACCTATGTATGCAGTATGTATGTATGATACATAACCTTGGAGGATCCAAGTACGTAACGTAACGTAGGTACGTCTCAAACATGCGAACTTTTGTGCATTCATAGAGAAATCGTAAGTAGAAGAAGAAGAAAGTATGAAATTTGCGACACTAGCGACATCCGGTCGATGTATTTTAGTTAGAGTATCGATCGAATGAAGTATCATTCATTCATTGACTAAATAAAAGAAAAGTGTATCATTCATTATTATCATCGATCGATCGAGCGAACGTGTGGTAGGGTGAGTTGTGCTGTGTTCGATTTGTGCTGTAGATCTACATTACTTATACCCTTCGAGACAGAAGCTCAAGAGGTGCAGCATGTCGAGGAACTCGGAAATAGTTAATCCGGGAGATGTCAGGAGCAGCCCTTTCAAAGAGATGAAGACTTCGGTAAGTGATTCTCAAAATTACAAAGACCTCTACCTGGTAGATATCGTTGCAAAATTGTTATGAGCGAGACGTGGAGACGGTTTTATGGGGAGACCGATGACATTTTCCTACCGGACGCTGCACTCAGGAAAGATAGGACACACGCTGGCGACTCCCTTACTGTCGTAATAAATAACAAGTGAAATTCCCACCCGGTAGGCGTACCTACGCAACACTGCGTTGCGTGCGCCGCGCAAATGAGTCGACCGACTGACACTACCCTTCGCTAGGTGCTCTGACTCATTTGTTCACAACTCACTAACTCTACTGTTAGTTACCCGCTCGCTCGCACGCGCACACGCGCGATTCACTGCGCTGGCACTTGTAAGACTGGGAGGAAGTGAAAAAAAAACATGATTTTGTTATGAAAATGATTATTCTGGTCGTGTTCCTTATTTTTTCGGCATCAAGAACATGTAAGTCTAGCAACTGGGAGCCGTTAAGGTTCAGAAAATTAAATGGCAACACTTTATAAATTTTAAAAATTCTTATCTCGAAAGCTGTTAGTTGGATCCGAAAAGTATCCAAGAGTAAAATGAAGAACTTGATACATAGATAATGGTAAAAATGGTAATAATGGTTAAAACATGGAAAATTTTTTGAGCAGCCTGCCAGACGACTTTGAAAGATGTGCCGTTCAAGTTTAAAAAGGACGTAAGACACTTTCACCTTTTTTCAAAGTCGTCTGGCAGTCTGTAGTTCAAAACTTTTTCAATATTTTAAATTCTTAACATTATCGGTGAATCTAGGCATGGAGGAGATATGCGAGAAAAATACGTATTATCCTCCATGATCAAGTCAAGGTACGCCGGGTGATCTTTAGAAGTGGGATGGTGGAAACTCAAATTGGTAGTAAGCTTATTGTGTAGAGTGATTTAAAAGATGAATTTTAGTGAAAGAAAACGGTGCTTAGGTACGGCGAGCAGCCGTCCAACGGAACGAGACCCGTAGCGATGATTTTCGCCAAGCCACTTTAGTTTCCTCCATAGCTGTACCGGTTTCTCTGTGTGGATAATTTTATGCAGCAAAACGGCTTGATGAAGGATACGTCGTCCATCCATTTTCAACAGGTTGAGGCGATTTAAATGAGGTGTTATGTGGTCTCTCTTCTTGACTGTGTTCTCACAGAACCGTACGCACGCATTTTGAACCCTCTGTACACGTTTGGCAGTTTTTTTAAATATGCATGGCCCGTAAACTACATCGCAGTAGTTTAGATTGGAAAGTATAAGCGATTCCGTTATGGTGTGTCTCACTTCTCTAGACAGGTGTACTCTAATTTTATATATGGTTTTGAGTTTACCCATGGATGATCCAAACTTTTCTGAAACATGCTCTTCCTATCTGAGGTTTGCATCCATGCGCACGCCCAAGTTACGCGCCGTTTTGACAAGGGGAATTAATACCCCATTCAGCTTCAATTCAGGACTACGAGCCAAAATTGAATCAACATTTTTCTTCCCGCCTAGGACAAGAGCAACCGTCTTATTAGGATTTAGCGCAAGTCCATTTAATGCTGACCACAGCCAAGCGTTTTCCAAATCGCAGTTTACCTTTTCTACGGCATCTTTCAAATCGGTTGCATTACAAACAGTTAAATAGACCTGTTTGTATTAAGAGATCCTAAATGGTATACCTACTCGTATTTACACGTACCTATCCATTAAATATTTATCGAGTAGGTCATACATATGTTAATGCGTAATTCTTAAGTTTTATGTACATACCTAGGACAACTAATAACTTGCTCGATGGATTTTGAAGTGTGGTATTGAAAATATATCGAAAGATTCAGTTTAGTACCTACCTAAGAAACTCGTGAAGATTTTAGGTATCAAGGAAATCGAAGCGGATCTATCTGCGAGTCGCAGAAAGCGTGGAAAGTGAACAAGTAAATTTAAGTGACCTTGCGATCGGTAACTTATACCCATCACGCCCACATATAAAAAAGCTTGACAGAAGGTGGACTTATTACCAGAGAAAATATCTTCCAGTCAACATTTATGCACTACAACACATTCGTATTATAAGTGTAGGTTTCCTCACGGTGTTTTCCTTCAAATTCCTTCACATTCTAATTTTGCACACAAAAACAGAGATTTTGTAATACGGAAAAAATGTGCGGATACCAGTCTGCGATGCGAACTCACGACCTCTCAATTAAGTTAGTCATATTTTCATGTTTATTTTGTTAGCGTCGGTGGCTCTGCGGTGCAAGATTCGGTATTCGCTTACAGAAGTTAAGCACTGCCGGGCGCGGTCAGGTTATGGATTGGTGATTGACAGTTGATGCGTGGTTCGGATTCCACGTAGAAACTGTAGGTCCCTTCTCTCTACTTACATGGTGGTAGGGTCAAACCCGCCCGGGTTGGTACCACCGCACTGAATGAAGGTCGGTTGAAGCAGCTATGAAAATAGTTCGTGTTTTCTGACTAGTTCAGTATAGCCGGCTCAATTTGAGGGAAGCGCTGGCATGGCACCTATCTAATTTACCAAGGTGTAGGTATTAGTCTGACATTACTGGTATCAAAAACTGGTGCATTAGGTGATATGTTCTATAAATCCGTGTCGGTTTCCATAAAAAAATTAATTGATTAAAAAGTCACAAAGTAGGCTACGCCGAAACTCTAAGGTAGATAAAAAGGGACCGCAAGAAAAGATTTGCAGTGTTTGTGTTGATTGCATGTCGGTGAAGGCCAATCTTTTTTACGATATCAGAAACGATCGAATTTTAGGATTCCATGAAATCAATGGAATTCAGAAACCAGAACCATCTCTACACTTTATTGTTATAATGAGTCGTGGTATTATATACAACTGGAAACAACCAATTGCTCATTCGTTTCTGTCCCAATGTAAAAACAATCCAAAAGTAAATGCTTGGATTGACGAATTCATAACTTCTTTACTAAAAAATGGTCTTGATTTACGCGTTTTTGTCTCAGATTTAGGTTCAGATTTCGTAAGTGCTTCAAAATCACGTTTCGTAAGTACTGATAAGACATATTTACAAAGGAAACGGACACAACATTTACTACGTATTTGATATCCCACATCTCATCTAATACGTGAGTGAGGAATAACCTGAAAACGTGTAATTTAATTTTTGACACTAAAATTGCGAGATGGTCCACACATTAAAGACATTTATAATGAAGACAAAAAACGAAAAATAAGATTAGCACCCAAACTGACTGATATTCACATTAATAGTAATAATTTTAAAAAAATGCGCGTGAATTTAGCCGCTCAGGTTTTAAGCCGTACTGTGGCGTCAGCACTTAACACCTACGTAGATTTAAATAAAATTGACACGGCTGCAAGAGATACCGCAGATTTCGTGAATAAAATTAATGATTTATTTGACGTATTGAACTCAAGTAGACTCAGATCTCCTAAAAAATATAAAAGAGCTTTCTGCGGAGAAAACTATCAAATTGAGTTTTTGCAGGAAATGATAAACTTTTTTAGGCATTAAAAGTTAGTAAATACAGATAAAAATTTGGACGTTACAAATATCATGAATTTTATTAAAGGTTTTCATATTTCTATAAAATACATATTAAAACTTTATGAAGACTTACATTCAGAAGGAATAAAATTTTTATATACCAGACGCCTAAATCAAGGCAGTATAGAAAATTTCTTTGGGAAAGTCAGGCAGGCCGGTGGTAACTGCCAGGAACACTGAGTTTAGAGTCTAACTTTAGACGATCCATGTCAATGGTTAAAACATGTAAGACGCACACAGACGTTTTTGACTCTGCACTACAAAGAAGTATCAAGACAACACCGTTCCAGCTGCTGTTAGGAGCGAGGATAAGATATAAGGAGGACCTGGAAGTCCTAGAGATTTTGAATGATGAAGGAATAAACCATTTTGAAGAAGAGATGAACTGTGAAAAGAAGCCAAAAAACAGATACTTAAGGTACAAGACGACTTACAACAAAAGGAGGAAGTTAAGCAATACTTACCGTTTAGGAGATCTAGTAGCGATTAAGAGAACACAGTATAAAACCGGACTGAAGTTTGCTCAAAAATTCTTTGGACCTTATCGCATTGTCCGAATAAATCCTAATGATAGGTACGACACGTGGAAAGAGTTAGTGGACTTGCCGAACCAAAGCAAACTTCTTCTGCAGCCGATCTGATGAAGCCATCGTGAAACTGCAGAGAAGACAAAGAATATTCATCCGGGACGGATGAATGAACAAGATGACAGAATTGTTGGATTAAGTTCGTTTAAGAGACCTTTAATTTGAATTTTACGCCAAAAACATATTGTTTGTCAAAGCCTCTAGTGGTAAGATTTAGAACTGTATCGACTCTCTGATTGGATGTTGATATTTTGATAATTTGAATACTATCACGTCATTGGCTGGTTAGTTTGTTTTGTCTGAAGCTGGTTTGGATTGCCGCGACCTGTGATTGATTGATTTGAAAAAAAGGTCAGAAGCTAAGCAGAGATTGAAGATGGACGACTTTTGGCTTGCAATTATATTTTTTCTAATTGGTTTCTAATAAAAGTTGAGAAGTGGAAAACACGAAGTTTCGCTAGGCTATTCGCCTCCCTAAGACCCCATCCTACATACACTTCCACGATTATGGATCGAAAGTGCCTCACAGTGTTTTCCTTCACCGGAGTGCCAGCAGCGATCTTTTTTTTTCGTTGATACTGCTCAGCCCTAAGGTTACTTAGTGTATAGTGAGCCCCAAGAACTACTCTTTACATTGGAACACACCGCACCAAAATCTGTTCAGTGGTGCCGGAGAAATAAAACATAAACTTGCAGAATTTTTTTATAAATATTACGTAATAGTTTGACACAGTATTTACGTTCTAATATTATTGTCACATGAGTGTTGGTTGAATGATAAGAAATTAAATAAATTAAGAGTTATACATATTCATGTTTCAAAAGTTATTGAGTCCCTGTGTCACTTTCTGTCAGTCCTGTAGCAACAATTACGCTTGATTTCTCGGTAGACTCGTCGTCCGAAGAAGGGCACGATGGATCTTCGGTTGATGGATCCCCCATAAGCCGAAAATTTACCCGGATATATGAGTTTTTCGAGTCGAGCTTTTGTCGAGTCAGTTGCGTTTATCTGTATGAGTAGCGCCAAACAAGCTCCAGTTCCTTTAGCTACCTGCAGATGAAGGTGGGACACTAAGCATTCGGATGGCGATAGGGGCAATGACTTCTTGTTGACCCACATCCTTCCACCATTCACTTGGCGCAACTGCTCGAACTGATCTCCATATAGTATTTGATCCATTTTTTTATTTTTTATTGCCATATCCATATTTGCCAGATCACATTTCAAACTGTATTGCACTTGTAATCGCCTCATTGTTTTTCTCTTGGTCTTCGCTGTAAACGAAAGAAGCGTATTCTTCAATGAAATTCATAGCATCTATAGTGTCATCTTCAAAATGTTCACTTTTGTACCTAGGATCTAAATAATTTGCTGCCAAATGTATGGGTTGAATGCAGAAATCTCTTCTATTTTTTATTAAATCTTTGATAATGCTTTTTTCTTCGTTTTGACAGAGTAGTGTTCGTTAGTAATTGTAGTCCTATAGACATGGACAGTTTACAGAAGATCGCCGGAACGTCAAAGTGGCGGAGTCTGACTCTGATATTGCCAAAGAATTAGAAATAGGTACTAATATGGTTAGAATTTCTCCAATATTATCCCAGATTTCTTCATTCAAGATAGAATCACGAATAACTCTGTCAAAATCGTGACTTATTGCTAATATTTAAATATAATAATAAAAATAGGTAAAGCCTCTTTATTTGACTGCAAGATCCTAACGCGAATTTTGTTGGCTTGCTGGGAATATCCACTCCAACGTGTCTTGCTGGGAATTTCAACGTGCAAAGTTAGTAGATCTCTTTAATATTTCCTGAACAGCTCCTTTAACTTCACGTGCCATAACGGAGCAGTTATTAGTTCCCACACCAACACATTTGGTTATGTCTATAGAAAATTGTTGAAGCAGATCCTATACAATGTGCGCCAGAGCAACAGCAGTTAGCCGTTTTTCTTTACCACCTACATCTTCTGAGCGTATTAATTCGTAGGTATTTGCGAAGGTGACACAATCCTTTTTATGACTCCCTCATGTAGATAACGAAAGGATAGGATGAGTTGCCTCAACCAATTTATAGGCTGAGTTTTTCAATATGAGCAGCAACGGTAGTTTCGTCAAAAATTATAGAGTATCCAACAGCGGTTTTTACTCGGTCCAGGATTTTCTGTATTTCTTCTTTGCAACAATATATTAACAGATTTTGTGTTTTACTACTAATGTAAGTAGCCTTAGAGCTCGCAGTATCAAGATGATGTTTAGTTTAGTATCTCCCGCTGATACTCTGAATCGAAGCAATGCTCTAAAGCCGTCATTTGTTTTATCAGAATTGTCTTCGTCCAGAGATAGGTGACCACTGTCTCTGTGACCTCGCAGCGGTATATTTTGTAGGCCACAAAAGATTATTCTTTGCACATTTAACATTCGGCTACCGCGACCGATCGATGCCGAAGTTATGCGAACTGGATACAACAGAACAGAGTAAGCAAGATGACGTCGCGTGTACGAGCGAGAAATAAGATAAAAATTAGGCCCTTTAAAATTTATTTTATTATCGCCTTGAACGGTTTTTGTTGCGGTTGGGTTGAGTCATAAGTAGCTTCTTCATTTCATCTGTTATTTGCAATATTATAAATTATTATCTTTCTTTACTTGAATTTGCTGTGTGTGGCCTGTGCTGCATTTAGTTTATTGGTAAATATTGCTAGAGTACAGTAGACTAACTAGAGTTTACGCGCCATTATGCGGGCTCCATTCCAAACCTACATATTTGTGACTTTTATAATATTTCTTTCATATTTTTGTCATTTATTTTAAATAATTGTGTGGTCGTAGTTTCGTTTGCAGCTGCGTTATAGGCATACATCGAAAACCGCGGAGCACGAATGCCAGCTTGATCTTGAAGATCGTTTAGTGGTGGATGTAGGTATTCAACTATTCACTAAAATCGAAAATAAGACATTCTTGCGTACCAACCTAACTCAACTTATGGACAATTTTCTATCCACGGTTGTATTATTTATTTCTAAGCGCGATTTTTTATTTGGTGGCATGTTTTTGCAGTTTTTATGAGTCACATTTTACTTAGCCATTATAATAAAATAATCATTTTTTTCGTGATACAAATACACCAAACTGTGCGGTGTACAGTACATACAAAACAAATGCGATACGGTGCAATCCTATAATCAAGCAGTTTCATATTTTAATACTCGTAACGTAGGTCCTATTATGTAAATTAAATATATATATATAGTTGAATAAAGTAAATAACTACTTTTTGTTCTATGGCCCTTTTCTTTTATATTTTTTATAGAAATTCCCGGTTTCTGACGTCAACAAAAAACTTAGCGGGTTCCAGAAAATAAAGCGGAATAAAGAAAAATTCGAAAAAAATAACTTCTTCGTAATGTTCTTAAGTTAAACACATTTTTCGTCTGGTCTAACCTAGTTCTAGTTATTGTTCTTATTAGTCCTATTGCTAGTGCATTAGCCAGTGGCAATTGTAGTGATAACCGTCAACAGGCAACTTAAAAAAACGTTTTTTACTGTGACGAACTACCTGAAAACATTATTTCTGAAAACTCCGCAACCGCCACAGAAAACGATTCTTTAGAAAATCCTGATTCTGAATCGCATGCGGACACGTGTTTAGCGATCCCTTCTTTAAGTGACGTTGCTGCAGAGTGGAAGCTAAACGATTACACATAGGAGTACCTTGTCCAAAATGGCGTGAAACAAAATATTGATGCCGACTTTTTTTCGTCAAACGCAGATAAAACCAGGTATCTATCGCTATCACTTTTTAGCCGAACATTGAGCAATGGTGAAACTCAACCTCGACCTTGGCTCGTATTTTCGAAGAGCAAGGGTGCCGTGTTTTGTGCCCCTTGTAAGATGTTTGGAAAATCGGGGTTGCTAGCTAATGAAGGTTACAACGACTGGAAAAACGCAATTCAAAGAATGAATGAACATGAGAATTCAGACGAACACTGGTCAGCAAATGCGACACTGTTAGCATGAAAGAATGCTGGCGGTAGAGTTGATATGAATCTTGTTCTTCAAACGGAAGAAGAAATAAAATACTGGCATGAGGTTTAGAGGCGCATTGTGGCGGTTGTAAAGTCACTACCTGCACTTAGATTGCCGTTTAGAGGTTCCCATGAGAAATTTGGATCGAAAAACAGTGGGAACTATGTTATGACCCTAGAACTTTTGTCTGAGTTCGACATAAAACGCCTCGGCATCAAAGGAAGTGGATCAACATCGTATCTTCGTCAAAAATATGTGATGAAATAATCAAATCATGGCAGAAAAGGCCTGATATAGGTACGATCGTAGCTGAGATAAAACCACTCCTGACATCTCCCACATAGATCAGCTTTATTTTTTAGTGAGATATGTCTCTGAAGACGGATGTCCTGTCGAACGATTTTTTTAAAGATTCGTTCCAAATTGTGGCCATAAAGCAGAAGACACCCGAAATTCCCGGTCACCAATGCAAAACCCCTGTTCTACGGCCAAAAGTGTTCTCCACAACCACTCTCGCCTGACCATGCACATGGGCAGAACTCCGTCACTCGCTATACCTACACGATAAGCACCTACAACTCACTGGGCCCGGCGGGCACGGACTGAATCAGTGCGTGCGTGCGGTCGTGTGCGCTATAGCCCGGAATTAAATTTTTTTGCTCTTAATTTACATTTCTGTAGCCCGCAGTGTTACCGTGACTTAAAATCAACGTTAAAACTACGGAGTAACAGCACTCTCTCAAGATTTAAGTTAAAAAATAGACCCGAACTAGATGACCGTATTTTAAATACGATTTCAACAAAAATTTAATCGTTACCAGACGCAGTTAAATATTGTACAGTATGTGTAGATGAAATGGTTTTAAAACGGCATTTGTATTATGATATGAGAAACGATGAGATAATAGGACTTCATAATATTAATGGAAATTTAAGGAAGGAAATAGCTTCAAATGCGTACGTTATTATGCTTCGTGGAATTTTTGTTAATTAGAAGCAACCTCTAGGCTACGCCTTACCAGTAAGCACCAAACATTACCAAGAGTAAGACGACTGGATGAACAAAATTATGTCGAACATATTTGCTCTTGGTATACAAATAAAAGGTATTGTGTCGGATCAAGGTTAAAATTTTGACAAATACGCGAAAAAAGTTGAGCAAGTAACTGCCGAAAACCTTACTTTTTTTAAATGGAAACAAAATTTATTACATTTTTGACGTTCCTCACATGTTTAAGTGCATAAGAAACAATCTTCTAACTATTGTCTTTTATTACAAAAAAAAATTAATTTCATGGGACCATATAAAAACATTATATTCTCATAAAAAAGAACAAAACTTCCGCCTAATATCAAAGGTAAAAGATGCCCACATCGACGCCAAAAACTTTTAAAAAATACGCGTAACATACGCCGCACAAAGTTTTAGCCAAAGTGTGTATGGAGCGCTTAATACATTCATCATGTCAAATTTCTGTCAGAGGAAGCTAGGGCTACTGCAGAGTTTGTAAAATCGATTAACGACTTATTTGACGTTGTAAACTCAAAATCTGTTAAAAGTTATAATAAATATCAACGTGCATTAATTAACACTAAACCAAGAGCAACTTGAGGTTTTGGATTCAGCACAAAATATGTTTAGAAAAATTACTGCTATAAACCGAAACACTGGCATAAACAATACTAAACGAATTAAAAGCTTCCATAACTTGACATAACTATTGAAGCGATCAAAATGTTGAGCAACGATTTAAAAAGTGAAGGGTTCAAGTTTCTTTATACACGAAGGTTCAACCAAGGCCCATTAGAAATTTTTTTTTGGGTCCGAATAGAGTACCTCGAAAAGCGACGACGATTGAATAATCCACCAAAAACAAAATCTAGAAATAAAAAAGTGAATGTTTTTTTTTTATTGAAACTGGCACGGATGGCAACATCACCTAATGAACCAGTTTTTCCTGGTACCAGTGATGTCAGCCTAAACACCTTGGTGACTGTGGATGTGGAATCAGGCAAATCAGTCAGTACTACAGATATTACAGTGAACGTAAACGGAGAGACAGTAGAACCAAGTCATCTGGAGTAATAATCACGTCGAACATTCTCATTAAAGGTCACAATAAAGCTTCACCAATAAAAAATAAAGATCCTGTATCTACTCATATTAACATAAACATCGCATCTGGAGGGAATGGCCACTTGGGACGTGGCACTTCTGCAACTACTGCTACCATGTCGTCTGGAGATCCAACAGATCTGAACAATAAACATTTACTATCCAGAAACTACCTGAAAAGAATATACAAAAACAGTACATCTGACAGTGATAAAGACTGCAAAAGTAGAGACAGATCAGAGCATATATTCTCCACACCTGGATGAACAGTATGATGTTGACACATCACCTAAAAAAGTTCCGAATGATGAACTTAGATTTGACTCACCTATAGAAGTAGGTGACTACGTCATAGTAAGTTATGATAATAAGCTTTATCCAGGTCAGATAAATGCAGTCGAAGGTAATACGCCTTTAGTCTCAGCAATGGTAAAATGTGGAAACTATTGGAAATGGCCAGTTAAGGCTGATGCAATCTGGTATAAAAATTTCAATATCTTACAAAACATACAGGAGCCCTGTAAAACATCACGGCGCAGCGCAATATATTCAAGGTGCCTGAAATTCAAGACTAAGAATCTTTTATAAAAGCCCATTACAGTCTGAAAATTTCAAGAATACTTTCTATGAAAAGCTGTGATTGTTTTTGTGCAATGAACCATTTGTGTTATTTTTTCTTTAACGGTTGGAAGAGCCTTTTATTTTGTGATTTTATTTTGGTTAACATTAATATGATTACATTACTACTATGATACTATTTGGCCATGGTTTCTGTAAAAGGGCTGTTTTACGATTTACGATTGTTTATTTACGATTCCTAAATGGTAAATGACCAGATTATTGAAACATGGTTGTTTTATTTGTAATATTTTTATTATGAAAAGTATAAAATTATCAATTGACTATAAATTGTAAACTTTCCATGCATTTGGCACGCGCTAAGTATTTGAAAAAAATTGTGCAATTGGGACCTTTGTTCCATAAGATAAACCTAGCAGGTAAGAAATTTATTATGTTTAATTTATATAGGTACCTAATTCCTGTGTTACGGCACCTTTACCAGATAGGCTGAAAGTATTTATAGTTCAATAAATACATTTAATTTTATTCATACCATATTTTATTTCACGCCTACGTACATTCAAATCTCACATAAAGATATTTTATTCCAAATTTTACAGTTTTAACTTCATACAATATTTAGGTATCTGTGAGCGCCACTTCACGATGTTACCGCGAGATGGCGTATGCAACAAGGAGTAAGAGAGACAGCAGGAGAGCGAGTGAAGAGGACAGGAGACATGCCTCCGCCTAGCGGCTCTCACTTGGTCGGCGCTCGTCAAGAAGGACATAACGTTGTCGTACCTAAGACTATTGCATAATTATTACTAATAAACCTCTCATCAGCACAAGCCTGACATTGTGTTTTTATAGTGTCTTATATACCTACTTAATATTTTTTTGACTTCACATGTAATTATAATAATTATAAATATTTTTTTAATTTTTTTTCCAACTTCGACGATCAGAATGCAATGATCACATTGATTTTTTCATTTGTAGTATGAAATTGCATCCATTAGGTAGATAGTTGAAATAAACGGTAACGCAAACCCCACTAACTTTCTCGGTTCATTTAAAACAATTTTTGCATTTCACTTTTTTGCATCGCTGATATAGACCCAAATTCGTCGAAATCTCCATTTCGAAATTTCGCACAATCACAAAACTTTCTTACTCCTTTACAGTCGCTCGAAAGTAAAAACTATCTAAAACTTGCACAATATAATAAATTAATATAACTACTTTAAATTATTAATATAAAAATTTACCTCAGTCATTGTGACAGTTTTACTTTTTGTATGAAAAGTGCCTCGCAGCCTTAGTCAAGTTTGCCTAGTCGACTTATTTAGGTAACAAACGTTATTATTAGTGCGACAAGGTTCAATTTCATTTGCGCATTAGATATGCTCCATCCTTTTCTCCGACTAGATTTGAATTTGAGACTTTTTGGTAATAATATTTCGCCAGGCAATGTTGTTGTTTTCCTTTGTCAAAATATTGTCTAATTTTTGGAAGCCTATAATACCAAAACTATTCGGAATATCGATATCGCGGCATGCCAATTATATAGAGTAGGTTGTCCTCTTCTTTCCTTCCTAAGAATGTTTATAACAAAAAGAGACAGATCTGGGTAAAAATTACACATTTAGGTAAAAAAACTGGGAAATCCAGGCAAAGTTGCTGCCGCTGACGGTACTTAAAAGAATGACAGCACTGCATCTCTTCCCATGCATGTCGTAAAAGGACAAGATGCCGTGCTAAAGGGCGACAGGCTCGCCTCCTCTTGGCACTGTACTTCTACCCATTCATGCAGAGTAGGTGTGTCTTCGTGCCTTTCATGCTGCTTCTCCGAATTCTTGCGAAATGTGGTGGTCGGTGTTGTACTGTAATTTCCTGGAGTTCTTGCAGCACAACACCGATTGCTCTGCTTACCCCGATAGTCGGGATTCAGCGTGAATAATATTTATATGTATGTATTAATCAGAAACACGGTTTTGTCATGAATAGATCTACACACACAAATCGCTTACTTTTCCCTAATTTTCTGTTAGAGAACATGGATAAAAAGGTTCAAGTATACACTATTTACGCGGATTTTAGGAAAGCCTTAGATAAAGTCGATCAAAAAATCCTTCTAAGAAAGCTGTCCTACAGCGGAATTAAAGGAAATCTATTGAGATGGTTCACATCACACCTAGGAAGTCAAAAATAAGCTGTTGTCATAAACGGTCGCTCATGCATCATCCACCATCAACATAACATCAGGAGTACCCTATGGGTCAATTTTAGGGTCGCTACATTTGTTGTAAACTGCTTCAAACACTGCTTGATCCTACTTTTTGCTGATGACTTAAAAAAATTCATGACAATTAAATTGCAAGCTGACTTTCTATTACTTCAACAAGATTTTGAATGGTTCTCCACTTACTGCATAGAAAATAAATTACTCCTTAGTCATAAAAAGTGCAAGCAGATTACTTTCACTAAAAATTACAACCACACAATTGCAACTACACTATCACCGGTCACACCCTAGAGACAGTCAGCAAAATTCGCGATCTTGGTGTAATAGTGGATGTAAACTTAATTTTGATGCACACGTTCACCACATTACTTACCACAAAAGCTTACCAAATAATGGGGTTCGTGTTAGGAATCACAGAAAGGTAAAAGCGGGCCAAAACGTACCTACACGCTACTTTATCAGGCACTTGTCCGTTCGCAATTAGTAGGTAATTAGCTTCCACCGTAATTAGTTTTCACCGTATACAAAGTATTTGGATTGTATCTTCCGCCTCACAAGTTCTACATAATCATATAAAAAGTTACCATTACCTGCATAGTATGCAGGTAATGGTAACTATGGGCTGGTTGTATGCAGTGCATACAACCAATTATAGTAATCTGTGATACAACTTCCCAAGATTTTATGTCGTCGTGAGATGCTTGACGCAGTCGTATTGAGAAATATATGTACAAGTGAGTGCATATTGACACGAGGATGGGTAGTGGATTCCACGTAAAAATTGAAAGAAAGGATGTTTAATAATTGTATGTTTATTCCTT